>VXBL01002274.1:619946-705168 GCA_013400195.1 Aramus guarauna
TTTTTTTTTTTTTTTTTTTTGAGTAATCTAGCTAAATTTTTTCACTTGAAAAACTGACATAAAAACATTTCAGGAGGCAATCAGATTGCATGCTCATTTTAAAGCAAAGTATTCTTTATCTCAAAGGTAATTTATAGGCTGTGATTAAAGAATATTCCAGGAATAGACATCCAGGAGCTTCTTAAATGAGTGTTTAAATGGGTCTTTAAAGTTTTGATTTTAATGAAGTATGACATTAAAAAGTGTTAACTAATTGCAATTTCAACCTGTGTGGGTAAGGAAATACTGCTTGATTAAAAAAGACCTTTCCATCACCTTAGATACAATACAAATTTTTTCAAGTAGTTAACCTACTCTGACTTTTCAGGCATTATTTACTATGCTTATATGTACATAAAGTGTTTATGTGCAGATGTTGTCCTGTTGCTCCCTGCACACTACTCAGTGCAAGCAGATCTCTGCTCCAACTGTAATTTTGCACACTGTTGTAAGAGAAGTGCAAGTACTGGCATAACACGCACTGCAAAGTACGTAAGCTCAACACAACAAAGAGGATTGGAGTGGTGATATAAGATTACATAGAAAACGCTAAAACAAAACAGTGACTAAGCTGCTTTTTAAGGACAACCAAAAATTGTCCATGGGGATGACTGAAAGTAGGTGTTTGGGAAAAGGGGAGATAAACGTACATGGAGGTCCCCTGTTTTAAGTCTCCTACAGAGAAATGAGCAGAGTTTGTGTACTCTTTCCTTTTAGTGTTTTATTCCACACTTCTAGCCATTGTACACTAGTGTAAGATGGAGGAAGAAAGGCAAAAGTCTCATTAGTCTGTTTGTGCTTCTGTTCAATCTTTCTGTATTTCTGAGCGACCTGTGCTTTTGAGTATGTTACTTGAAACATGATCAGTGCTGAATATGGCCTCTGAATATTGGTTCTCTTTTAAGCTTTCTGAAATGAGACATACCAAAATTCAGGCACTCTGAACTGCTTTAGGAAAATGTACATCATCACCTGTAAAATGAGTGATCCACACAGTTCTGAAGTGTATTGAATCCTTGATTGAAAACAGTATAAATCACAGTGTGTGTATATATACATACATACATTTATGAGGTTCTCTATGTGAATAGCTCATGTTGGAAAACAATAATATTTTTACTATGTATTGACATTTACTCCAAAGTAAAAGGATTGGATAGTGAAGTGTCCCTAATTACTCATAGGAGGGAGAAACCCGTCCTTTAACTTGGGAGATTCAGCAGTCTCAAAATTGGAGCAGGCAGCATTTCAGAAACAGTAATGTGTACGTTGCTTTTTCCCACAAGTGTTCTAAGCCAATAATTCATTAAAGTACACTATAATTTTCTTTTCCACGCCCATATATGTGGAATTCTGCTTTGTCAAGTACAGTTTTCCTAATTAATTATGTCAATCATTTTAGTCTATGGCTGGAAAATCTTTCAGAACCTTAGACAAAAAATAGCTCTGTTTTGAAGCAAGAGCCAGAGCGTGGTAGTATATGTAGCTGTCAGTTAACATCCTCACACAATACTGGACTTAATAGAAAAACAAAAAATATCAAATAAATAAAATTCCTTAAGCAGAATATTGAATATTGGAACCATATAAATACTATACTATGAATATGAATACTATATTATGAATATTTGAGATCATAGTATAATCAAATTAGTTTTGCAAAAAAACCCCACCACTTCTGCTTTTTCTTAAGTTGAAAATATGCATTAAGCTGCTACTATGACTCATTTAATTTTATAGATCTGTGCTATACATTCCATTCTTACCTGTGTCTTAATTGATACATAGTTGAAATATATGTAGAAACATCAATTTTATACTGCATGAATTATTGGCAGGTGTATTGAATCGGGAACTTCTAACATTCAGACTACAGAGCACCCTGGCAGTCTTGCCAAAACTTACCCTGTCTACAATGAACACAGCTCACAAATTCTTAGCAGCTGCCGTGTTTTCTGCTGAAGCTTAATATTCCAGGTCCACAAAAATCATGATCTTGTCAAAAGACTAAAATTATAGCAAGGCCTTCTTTCATGAAAATTCCATACTGGTCTTTTCTCATTAAAGAAAAGGAAAATATATGAAGGGGAAGCAGTGCATTTAAATAAGGCCCGATGAAACTACAGCCTTGAAAGTTGTCAGTCCTTCGTCACCCTTGCATGATGTGGGCTCCAGATGCCAAGTTTGTGATGTAGAAAGATACTTGACATCTAAGCACTGAAAAGGAAGTGGTGACAGCTCACATATCTGTGGCCTTTGCTGTTCTCAACGCTGTCAGGTTGTAGGAGATGTTTTAAAGGATTAACAGAGCCGTGATTGCTAAGCCAAGCAATTCTAGTTGTAGTCTACATCTTCTGTGATGTGCCATTTGTAAATACCATATTGATATTGACTGATGTTTAGTCACATTCTATAAGGTTGAGCATTTCAGAGCATATGCAACTACTGGGTTTTTTTTACTGTAGTTCTAATCTGTAATGATTCTTGAAACTGGACAGACTGGATGAGACGTTGTTGGACAAAGTTAACACCAGTTCTAACTTTTAAAGTATGCATCATTTATAAAAAACAAAACAAACACAAATTTCTTTACCATTAAACCACAAAAGTTTTCTGGAAATAGAGTTTAATGCAGTGCAGTGGTTCATAGCAACATTGGGAACCCAGTCCTTCAAAACCGGCCAAAGTTTTCACAGACTTCTGTTTACACCAATTATTACTGTTTGAGGCTGCTTCTTAGGAAACATTCCTTTTTTGCATTTCTTCTTTGGAAATAAACAAGCAGAAAACATGACAGACATAAAACACATGATACTCCAAGTTGCAATCTTCTTTAATTTGTTCTGTCTGGTTTATAACTTTGAATTGTGTGTTTTCACAGGGTTTTTTACTCAGATCTCTACCTTAGCTGATGTTCAAGAGAATGTCATGGAATATCTCCATGTTCTTAGCCGACCGAAAGTTATTGACCAAGAGCACGATGTAGTATGGACTGAGGCATATATTGACAGCACTGTAAGTCTGTATGATAAAATGTTTAATATAGGCTTATTGCATATAATGAGGAATTGGGAGCCAAACTGTTGTGTTATAAACACTAGCTGTGCATCTGATTTCTGTTGCTGGAATGTGCCAATTCAGTGTAAGAATCAGGACTTGATATCTTTACGTTACAAGTAAATAATTCAAGATTATTGAACTTTACCAGATATTTATACATTGTAAATTACATAGAAAATAATGAAAAAAACATGAGTAACAGCACAATTTTAATATTTATGACCTTCAAATTTACATTTCTTTATAAAACAAAAGTGGACATAGAACAGAAATTGAATAGCTTGAGTAACCATTTTTTCGATACGTTTTCAAACATGTCAATTAATATGTCAGTATAAAAGCATAGACTGATAAGAATCAATATTTTCATTATATAAAGGTGGGTCGACATCTAGGGCACAACTGTGATGTCTTGGGGAGCAATAATGAGAGGATTCTGCCTTTTAAAGTGGATTGAATGGGTGATATGCTAACAAAATTGTCATAAATGTCCAATTTTAATTTTACATCCTTGTGAAACATCAGATTTGAAGCAGAACTTTCTGTTATGCAGTGACTGAGCACTCATGATACTTCTCTATCATTTGTGGTAAATCATCAGATTTGTGGGAAAAAGTTGTTCATTTTCATGAGTTGGTCTCAAATAGTGTTTTGTCTATGGTCCCAAATAGTTTTTTATCTATTTTCTTTTTCTTATTACGGTGCTTTTGAGCCAATTAAAATCTTTTGGTTTGTATATTATCTGTAGAATAAGAGTTTGTAGCAAATATCTGTCATTTAATACAAGTGATGCCAAGTATTCAATATAATGAATAGAATAATACAGATGACTAGTGGCAAAGCTGTTTCTTTTTTTTTTGTTTTTGTTTTTGTTTTTTTTGTTTGTTTAAACTTTTACACTCATGAAGATGGGGCAAGGTGGGAGAATCTCATCAGCTTCACTTTGATATTTGGGTCGTTTGGTTTCTTTGGGGGTTTTGTTTGTTTTGTTTTGTTTTTTGAGTATGTCATGCTTCTAGAAGGTTTAGTTTTAACTTAATACTCTAGAAAAAAACCCACCCTGGGAATAGAGTTTTGCTTCGTTTTCACAATTGCTTAAGTGTTTTCTGTTCTTCAGTGGTGGCCATGGGTAATGCAAAATTAAATACTAAAATTGCAGTTATGAAGGAGAAAAAAAATTTGCTTGGGAATTTACTTATCTCTCTTCAAAATATTTCCTTTTTCAAAAGAGCATATTAATCCAGTCTCCCCTTTTGTTCTATTTCTTTTATTGAAACATAAGGATGAGATGAACAGAAACTACCTGTTATTGCTGTGCCTTCAGGGCATCCCACGAAACAGGGAAATGACTAGGAAAACCTAGTTCTTATTAATTTCTTGCTTTTATATGCTTGAAGTAATCAGTGTGTGTATATGTTGAAGGGAGTTTGTGTATTTGCCAGAGAGAGTAGCAGGAAGAGATCCACGTAAGTGGTGTTTTAGTGCAACTGGCCTCCTTGTCCTTTTCCTATGAATCTTGTGTTAAAAGTGTTGCAAACAAAATCTTTCTCTTTCTCAACACCCAGTCCTCCCCTTTACCTACCAACAAAGTACAAAATGCTGCTTCAGAATTAATTTTACACTTTACTCGCTCTTTCATCTGTTAATCTGTATTTCTTCAATCATTGCAGAGAGAAAAGTACTCAGAAAAGTTAGTCTAACTTTCAGTGATTGTCCTGTAGGTTATGGAGAGGCTAAGGAAAATGAACAACTTAATGTTGTGTGAAATACTAAGTGAATACAGCAGGGGTGAGTAAATGCAAGTGAACTTAAGAACACTAGAGGGAGTGTAAAGAAGGAATCTTGAGAAAACAGGCAAATAAAATACAATGGAGCTGTTACATTCTTGAATAAAGGAATCTTTTAAATCCAAACAAAATCTGTTTTACTGCAATCAGAATAAAATACTTCATTTCTTCTCTTTCTCTTCTTTTCTCATTCTCTTGACAAAATATGATTAATGTCACTATACACACTTACCTATATGTGTGTATATATACACATATATACACACACATATACATGCTCACATGCACACACATATTTTTAAGTGTCTGAAAACTCCACTCAGGACCCTACTGGGCTGGATGTTATAAGAAAAGATTTAAAAATAGAATACTGTGATCTGCTTAGTTGCAAGCTACCTTTCTCCTCCCTCTTCCATCTTCCTCCCCTCAAAAACCTCATAGACAAAGGAACAGGATAATTAGGGTAGTCACATACAAAACTCTGGAAATAGCAATGAAGGGAACATTGTAATAAACCATATGTGCTTCTGCCTTAGCTAAAGCTGCCCGAGTGCTATTTTCAGAGACGGATTCCCTGGCCACCTCTAGTGTCTTGGCATTGGAAGTGCCACCTAAATAATCTTCCCCATCCCATAACTCGTTGATTTTTCAGACAGTTTGTGTCCTAGCTCCTCTGTGGCTGCTGCTTGGGCCTTGCCAGGTTAGAAACAGTGCATTTCCGGACAGCTTAAATGTTCTTATCCAGCTGTGCCAGAACAGCCAGGGCTAGCATGTGTACGTGGTTGTAATCAGTGTCACTGTGCCCTAACAGCATGGAGCATGCTTCCCCATTCCCTTCTCACCAAGTATCAGAGCTAATTGGCCAGCTGTGCTGCTTCTGAGTGAGTAGCATTAGGCTGGAACATACTAGTATCCAGACAGAAAGAAGCTGGCCTGGAATAGTCTTAGGATACAAAACATTTCCCCTGATGCCCCAGCTTGTTTTCATCCAATATTTGTCCAGGACAAAGTCATCTGTGAAAGCCAGAAGTCAGGTCATTTAAGTGTTTGATACCATTTAGGAATACGCCCAGAAGAATTTTGCTCCTAAAACAAGGCATCTAATTCCTGCATCTGTTCACCTTTCCTGTAAGAGGATGTCTGCAAAATGTTCATACAGCTGCCTCTTCAGCCTGGCTTTGACACTCTGAGGTGCTTCACTTACTGTTAGAAAAGAGTATGGCATTTATAGAACTGAAAATCCCTGGCAAGATATCACATGCAGAAAACGTATGGAGGAACCTGTGTGTATGTCAGGTCTGTGTTGCCTTTGACACTGTCAGGATCAAACCTCTGATAGTTGAAGGGATTATAAACCAACTGAGACTAGGCGCCTCTGGGTGACTCCTTGCTTCACAGGCAGCTGAACTGGCTTCCTTTTTTCTGCCTCCAGACTTTGTTCTCTGTCCAGTGTTTCTTGCCTTTTTGAAGAGGTAACCAGCCAGCTCCTAGGGTCAGTTTTAGTTACCTTCTATCAGAAATTTCTTTGTGTTTCTTCCCTTACACCCAGGATTTTGTGTTGGAAACATTATTATCAGTGACTCAAAGCCTCATTTCTTTCAAAAAAAAGGCCTTTTGACATAGGAGTCATGTAATCTTCAGAGGTGACATTGACTCTCAGAGAAACTTAACAGATTTCTGAAATCATTTGAACTTGTCTGTGGAGATCTGGCCTTGTCCTCACTGTGCTTGGTTTAGTCATTCACTTGAGAAACAGTCTTTACAGGCTTATCCTGGGCTAATTCTAAAGTCAGCTTCACAATAGTTGGAGTGTTTGTCCTGTAATTGTCACCACTTAAGCTAATAGCCTGTACCTTTAGGCTAAAATGTTGGGATTGAAGTATGTGATACATGTCAGCCAGTGTCTAGTCTTCTGGTTCAGAGTCCTCTGATCCCAAATTGCACACCTTTCCCTAGGCTTGATCTCCTTTCCAATTGTACTTCTCTAGGCAGCAGTCTGATACAGGCTAGAAGTGAGTAAGCTTTATTGGATTTGTGTAATTCTATGGGAGAGGGTGTTTGGGCTGTCAAGAGGCAGATGATTCTTCATTGTGGAGTCTGATATAAAAGACTTTCTTGCTACATGTTCTTGTTCAGCTGTACAGCCTAGAAGTGCTGTAAGGGCTAGCCTGGATGGTTGCAGATGGGACACATGTACAGTGGGCCCTAGACAGAGAGGTCTGGACAGCATTCCAACGGACCAGTCTCAGCATAGCTCTTCTGCCACAAAAGTAGGTCACATTTGGATTGGACATCACTACTTCAACATTGCTAAAGCCTACAAATGCATAATGCTTCAGAAAATAAAATACCTTAGTGGGTACTTAGAACCAGAGTTGGACTTCTAGTTGAAAGCTTCCAAAGGTACTCTTTCCCAAGTAGAAAGAATTCTAAAAGTAGGAAAGTATTACAAGGAGGGAACAATTTTAAAGTGGTTGATAACTTCTTTTAAGCATATGTGCATCTATAGCAAGCCAATACAAGTGAATATGTTGGGGGAGGAAGGAAAATTGCCTGTGTATCAGAATATTCAGGTGAAGTAATGCATAGAGGTAGTCTCTGGGAATTATGGGTGTAATAAATATAATATCTATAAAGCACAGAAGCCCTTGACTCATTCTTAGGGTAACATCTGGAATGTGGAGAAACACTACTTTTTGCTGCAGGAAATAAAAAAAGACTGGACTGGCCCCTGATTTCCCACTGTTCAAAAGCTTGTGATTGAGAATTTGTTTATTGGGGCATATTATTTCACCTACTTGGCCCTTTTTTGGCTCTTTCTGGTGAAATTTGTTTCTCATAAGTGTACCTGAATATATTCTCTGGATCTAATGCACCATTGAGTTCATCTCCTTCAGGCTATTAGTTTCAAGCTGTGAGCAGATTCAGGCATACCTTAACATGTTGTCTCTGTTCAGTTTCCAACAGGAGCATTCCTTTGTATAAAAAGAGCAAATTTTTATTTCATTTAATATTTTGAGATGACTGTCCAGTGCTTCAGAATGGAAGAGTTCATGTAAAAAAAAAAAAAAAAAAAAAAGGGTTTTGAGTCATTACAGGTCATGATTCCCTATAATATGAATAGTGAGTGGTTTTTACTCTTTATACTTTTCTTCAGTGTTAAAGTACTGTATGTTGATTCTTCATTTGCATTATCTGCACCTTCTCATAGATATATATTAAATTATGGATTTTAGTTCAATTCTACAATTGTTGGTAAAAAAAGTAATTTTATCTATCTATCTATCTATCTATCTATCTCCCTCTTTTCTTTCTTTTTTTAAAGCAGGGATTTTTTGGAAATATTTTCTGACTAAGATGCTGATACCATGCTAGTAAGGCAACCTGTCCAAGAACCTTATTTCCCCTTATGGGGGCAGTAAATTGAGGTAGTTCCACTGACCTAAAACCTAGACTAAGTATTTCTGAAATGCTTATGATGGATGTTACAATTATATTATTACATATATGATCAAACAATTTTAATTTAGTCATCCTTTAAAAAAAAAAACAAACAAACCAAAAACAAAACACCAAGTAATTAATAGGCATACTTTTTACTCTGGTTCAGGTTTTTTGTAGAAATTCAGTAGGAAGAATAGGAAGCTCATGCTTCTCAGATAGCAGTCACATCAGAATCCAAATGTTTTAAGTATGGAAATTTAGATTCTGGGATACAGTTCTTTGCCAAAGGATGAATTCTGAAGCAAGTGAAGCTATATACATTAAGTCCTATGTACAATGTACAGATACATAATGGAAAGTCCTACAAACTGAAAGCTATTATGCTGGCATTTTTATATCCAAGAATTTCCGGTGAGGTATAAAAATGCTGTTTAGTGCTTCTTCCATACACACAGTTTTCTTTGTGTTCAATGCACAGAAGAGCTTTTATGAAGTAAAAAAAAAATTAAATACTACCCCATTTCCACTAGCTTCTATTCCCAGAGATATCTTCAAATACTTTTGGTGGCACAAGTTAATTGTGCTATTACAATAAGTGGGTGTAATTAGCATTTTTATCACAGTAAAAGGTTCCCTGGGCCTCTATTTCAAAACTAACTTCTAGATTGTAGTACTGGTATGCATTAAAATGCTTCAAAGTGTTCAGAATGCTCATGTATGTCTACAGCAAGTAAATATTGGTAATCACTGCAGAACTGAATGTCAGGAAATGTCATTAATCAGCAGCTGTGAAAAGAAAATTTATACACAGGCAGTAATTTTTTTTGTTGTTGTTTTTTTAAATGTTTTAAAAACTAGAAATCTGTGTTGCTTTTTTCCCCAATCCCACTTTGGACTTGGTTACATGCTCTAACCCTCCCTTTGTGGCCAGCATCTTTTAATCTCTAATAATTTAGAGCTCTTTATCAGAGAATGTCATCACCACTGACTGACTCTGAGGTTCCCATGAGAATTTCCTTTTCTTGCTTTGACATTTGAGTGAATTGGGTTACGGAAGGAAAATACCATGCATGGATATCAGACCATCCATCAGGTAGGTTTGTTCTTAAAATAAAGTTCTTCAAGCTCTGCTTTGTCTCCTACAGATCTTCAGTGGTCTTTTGAAGACTGATATGGGAGAAAAAGTAGAAAGTAGCCCAGGGAATGCCTTCTTATCAGTGCTTCAGTCTTGATTAATTTTCCCAGAAAAATATAACAGCTCTGACCATTTCATCTTTTCTGAAGCTTCTATGAGAGCATGATTGCAGTTTGAAGTTGCAGACCATCTGGTCCAGCAATTATGGTCTGCTGTATTTGCACCGGGATCTTATAGCTCTGGGACAGTACTTAAAACATTATCAATGGTGATCGATGCAGCTATGGTACACACAATAAAAAAGGATTATGCACATATTTATATGTAGGTGCAACATCCCTTTACGTTCATGATTAGCAGGCTGGCTTTGGAAATCTTCATTGACAGTCCAATAGAAAAAAACTTTGAGCCATGACTTTTATGAGTTCTGTGGCCCAAAATTTTCAGTTACCATAATTAAGTATTCTCATTTTCTCCTAAACAGTTCTAATCTGTTTGTTTTACTGCTGGATCTAGAATAAATGAGTTACCATTAGCAACATTAACTGTTTCAAATTCAGAAAGATCTGTGTCAACTGTCAAAACATAATGAGTGCTCAAGATAGTAAATGCATAAACCTCTCAATAGACCTAAGGCACTCTCATTATCTTTCAGATGTAGTTCAAAATATCAATGGATGTTGCTCTTTTTTTGTTAGAAAACGCACATCTGATTTACTTATGTTAGGCAGCAGGGTGCTAATCAGTGCAAGGAATGCTGTGCCACTTAAATTGAGCTTAGAGCCCTTGCTCACACACCAGTGCAGGAGTCGTGGTGCAGTGTGTCCCAATAAAACACACAAATTGAGACCCCTAAAATGAAAATTGGGACGTGCAAAGGAAAAATAAAGGCCATAATGACCTAGTGGGAGTATGGATACTTTAAATAAGAATGATTTGTGCATTGTGCCATGCAAACATAGCTTATGCAAATAAGGACATGCATAAGCACCTATGCACATATATGTATGTATATGGGTACCTTTCAGCTTTTGAAGTAAACTGCTTCGTTTGGTAAATTACATGTTTGCTTTACTGCATTGCTAGTGCTGGAACTTACACTATTAGGGCAATTTTCAGTGATTGCATTAAGCAAAGACTATTACTACAGAGAGCTAATTGCTAGTTGTCAAAGTCTCTAGAAAAAATGTTGTAAGGAAATAGCAATATTTATTTTAATGAATTAACACTTTTCATGTGTATCGCTGTATATGGTATTTACACTATAAAATGCTATATGCGATACATCAAAAAGATGTTTAAAACATCAAAAACAAAAACAAAAGTCCTGCACTTAAAGAGGAACATAAAATTTCCTGCTGGGGATGTGGAACATGGAATGCCATCTGTATTATATGGCACTGAGAAAACTGATTATGTTTGGACCTCTATTTCATAGCAGATGGGTTCATTAAATTTAATAGCCTCCAGAGCCTTTAGAAACAGTGTTAAAAACATGTGGAACATGCTGAGACACTTCACTTCTCGCCCCACAGTCATTATAACTCTGGCACAGACTATAAATATTACAGTACTTTATTTCCATTGAAACGGATTACTATTATAATTATTTTTCCTAGTGTACATTTACATGAGAAATGCAGAATGCAAATTGTACTTTTTCAAACTTTGAGTTATGCAGTTGTTTTCTTTAAATGCATTTTACAGTTCTTTGCACTTGGAGGCTTTGATATAGAACTTATTTTTATCTTCTTCCTGCGACATCAGCAAGCAGCTGTAATGCCACAGCAAAGCTAGGTCTTAAGTAGCTCTGCGCCCAGTGTGGTGCAAATAAGACAAGCATTATGTTAAACCATAGAAGGGAAATCAGAGCAGTGTTACATCTTGGCTTTTATCTATATATTGATTCTCTTTTCTAGTATTTTATATGACAGGGTAACTACAGTTTGACCTTGGTCTCTGCTCATCTTTCATCACTGGAGCGCAGAGAGATTAAATATCTAATTTCAAATTAGAGTAGTTTGTGCAGAAACATTGCTTTAAACAGAGTAAAAACTCAACTCTTTCTGAAATATTTTCAGACTTTGATCACTAAAGGAATATTTTAGTGCTATTTACCTTTTAATTTTAAGTGATGCTTCAAATAAGAACAGGGAAGTTTTACCATGTTTAAGTACTTTGACATCTGTCTAACGTTCTTCTACCTCTTCATTTGCATGTTCTGATGTTTAAACTAAATTATTTTTTTCCAAATTTTGTCATATTTGATCACAATGTTTTTTTAAAAATCCAGTTTCCAATAATCGTATCAGCTTGTTCTCATACTATATAATTCTCAGTAATGCTCTTCTTTTTTAATTTCCTTTCCTACAAAATGCAGTGACTATCCATACAACCTTTTACTGTTTTCTAAGATCACTCTTGTCTTTAGGTTGTACTGACCATTTTAATGTGGATTTTCCCCTTCACATTACTGACTTCACCTCCAATTTTGTCACTGACCATTGCTGATATTATCAGGATGTGCAAATTTTAATAAACCACTAAAGTCCTACTACAGTAGATGATATATGATGACAGGATTAAATAATGATACCTTCCTCATATAATTTACATTCAAAGTAATAGTTAAGAACCACCAGTTGCTTAGGAAGGGCAGAGAGTATAAGGACACAGTAAGACAGTACAGGTCAAAGCAATAAGCAATAATTAGGCTGTGAGATCTCAAGTATGAAGGGCAGTATGTGAAAACATGCACAAATGCATATTTAAGTCTTTCAAATTGTAGTGTGCACTTCTACAGGGTTCCCATGCGAGTGGTCTTTGTCCACATCTTAAGAATCACGGAGTTCTTGCTTGTGTTTCATTAAACTTAATTTCCTGGAAGTATTTGAGCAATCCAGTGCTTACAACTTTAATAGCGCTTCAGAGTGGTTATATTCACAAAACACATTCTGCGATGAAATTTTGGAAATCAGAAAATTCAGTAAAGTTTGAATTTAAAGGAACACGTTTTGCTGTTTTGAGAGCTGTCAAGCTCACGGATGTTATGTTAGGACTTTGTCATGAATTGTTAAGCTTTTCTTTGCTGCTTTTGCTGTAAACATGGTGTGTCTTGTGACATGATTGCGTTGCACCAAATTACTGTTTCTTCTTATATGGAAACTGTCTGGAGGTATGCGAAAAAGAATCCATAGAATTACAAATGCCTGTAGGTTTTGCCTGCTGGATGTTCTCCCACCAGTTACTATATACAAATTAAAGAGAATTGCTCTGCTGTTGAATTTGATTAACAGACATATTCATGCCAAAAGGGTATTGGTCTCATTTGCAGACACCTGCACACTAGAGATAGAGCAGCTTGGCACCATTTCCAGCTGCAGTCTGCCAATGACATACAGTGCCTTTAGGTGAGGGGACAGAATATACTTTTCATTTCTAGCTTGTTTCACAGGGAAATTTCTGGTTTTGTTGTGACACAGAAATAAAATCAAAAGAGGGAGAGAATTCTTTTCTAAATGTCTCTATGCTATGGTGAATCCAACATTTAGGAGGATACATCTATTCTTAGTGAAAATAACTAAAGACATTCACAGCTGATAACTGTCTGTCTTTGATCTTATTGCCTCCATTCTGTGTGAAATTGAGTTAATTATCAGGAAATTATAGCTATTCTGTCAGATATATTACCTTTTCCTCTCTGTTTTTGTCTTTAATTTTCACATAACAGATTTTTTTAGGGTAAATGATAATACGGGAAAACTATGAATTTAGTATAATGTACTAAATCCCATCCTTTGATCTCATATATGTCATATGGAAGAAAGAGGGCAGTGAAGATGAAATACACTTTATCTGCACTGTTGGAGTAAAACTCTGAAATAATAAGAAAGACTTATGAAATTATTGGTGCCATTCGAGCTTTGCTGCAGTGGCAGAATTCAGTGCAAAAAGGAAAAGAAGAAGAGAGAATAAAATGAAATAATATTCTCTTCTGTCTATTGTTCTGCAGATACTGGAGTTGTTATTTATAGCTCTCCTTTTTGTATAATCGGGAGATTTCACATACAATGCAGTCATGCACACAATACAATATACACGTTAAAGTTAACGTTTATCACAGTCATTAGGACTAATATTTACTTTGAAGATAGTAATTTCTAGAGAAATTATTCTACTTTATTCTGCAAGGAATAATAGGAAGTTTCCTAGTGATATTATTGCTGCTTGACAGCAAGGCATTTGATCTTTGTCCACACCCATCATGTTTTGTCAGATCAGATCTTTCCAACCAAGCATTTCCCTTAATGATTAGTTGAAAGAGGATCTAACCAGTTGGTAAATCCCTGATGTTCAGTCACATCAGTATCAGCAGGAGAAAGCTTAGAAGACTTACAAGTGTTTTTTCTGGTATTCATATTAATTTTGGGGGGGAAAATGTTATCACCCTAAATAATATTTTACATTGCCTAGTTCTAGGTAAACCATTAAAATCCCTAAGTACTCTATACAGAGGGTTGACACAAGAAGCCTACATGGCCATTCCATTTTTTCTTTTTTTTTTTACAATAGTGGTTATGTAATGGTACATAAGTACTACAAGAGAATACACATTAGAAATATACTAATACAAGGAACAATACAACTTAGAGCTTTCTATTGTCTGTTGCAGACAATGGCCTCTGTATAATAAAAGCCTCAAATTTCAATATGGTTAGGTTTATTCCAGAAAAACTGTCCAAAAAAAAAAAGTAAACTACCTAGGTCAGCTAAAGTCAGCTATATGCTTGTGTTCCATATGGGTTATATTTGTTGATTATTCTTCTTCTTTAATTTACTCTGCCCTAAATCAGTAGTATCTCCATTACGTACCTGGAGTTACACTGATGTAAACCAGAAGACCTTCGTTGTATTAAATCTCAGTTTAAGGGGTTTGGATTATGCTTCTATTGACTGATGGAGCAATTCTAACGTTTTCTTTTTTGGATTAAAGTTTTAAAGCCTCAAAAAAATAGGAGTTACAGTGAACAGGAAGCTGCCTTTATAGGAAAGAAAAGTTTAATTTTACTTCCCTCCTTTACCTTGTCCTTTTTGTGCTACAATTCAGTTTAAGAAAGTGGAGAAACAGTGAAAGCTGATTTTGAAACGATCAGGGGTTTTTATGTTCACAAAATTTTTGCTGTGTAGCGAACTAGAAGATAATGGGATTTATCACATTTTAGGTCCTAGCATGCCTAAAACTGACCTTAATGTCTGCAAACAGTTCTAGCTCTGAAATAGCTGGAAGAATTTTGGGACCTTTTCTTGTGAGTTCTTGTACTGAAGGAGTGAAGTAGGGGTAAAATTTTCTTCACCTGCTGGGTAATGCAATAAGGGGAAAAGAGAAGGTGATGAAAAAAATTGCCTCAGGCCAAAACCCTTCCTTGAACTAGATTTGCCAAGCATTGTATTAAAACTGCACATTTGAAATTAACTTAGATCATCTAGAAATGCTCTCAAATTTGTGATCTTCCAACAAAACAGAGTCTTTGCTATTGGCCAACAGGTTAAACGGGCTTTTAGGCAACTTGGAGCTCTCAAGTTGTGCAGAGTAACAACAGAAAGCTTCTTCCAAAATAAAAAAGCAAGAGAAACGTAGCTCTTTCTACAGAGTGAGCGAATCTTTGTAGAGCCTGATGAATTCAGCTTGCAGGGTGAAAAGTCCATAAAATGCTCCATGGCTTTTTCAATAAAGTGTAGCTATAAAATTTTGGTGTAAAACTAGAATGGTGAGATACATTACCTACATACTTATTAGAAGGGTATGAAGACAGAACCTCTTCCTCAAAAAAGAGCTAATGAACAAGAAGCAGCATTGAGTATGTCATTTTATCATTTATAATGGCAGTACCACAGATCTGTGGTACCAACATAGCCATAAACTGATATAAAAATATTACAGAAAAGAGAAGGAATGCATTGCTAGATTAGGAGTTAATCCAACGAACAGATTTCACAATGTTAAATGATGCAGCATTTTCTAAGATTTTTTTTTAAATTCTTTTTTTATCATATATTTTAAAAATAATGCTTGTCACAATTAGAGACTTAAACCTACTCTCTGATCTTGTGCATCTCTGTTAGCTAATAAAATCAGTTGCTTTGCTTATGCTTGCAAACCTGAAACACGCGTTTCTAATTTGGAGACACATGATGGCCACTTTGCTACTAGAGCTTAGTATTTTAACATATTGTTAATTTATTTCCAAAATATACATTGGACATTTGATTCTCAAATATTTATACAAAGCCTGGACACAATTTTTGTGGAGATTTGTTTTCTGGGTTTAGGGAGTATGCCTCCTTCCCTCACAAAGCAAAACAGTACATTTACACATCTCTCTGAGCTCAGTTCCTGGGTTTCTGACTGTAGCTTTTATGCAGAATTTTCACATGCAATTTGTTCCATCTTTTTCTTTATGCTTCATCTGAACTTTTGCAGATGTGCCTTAAGATGGATCCATCGGAGTTTTGCACTTTCAGAGGCAAATTGATAAGCAAGAGAAAAGGTGATTCCCTATGAAAAACTGTTTGAAGCGTTTCATTTACTAGTTGTGCATAAACTGCCTTTCCTGCTGCTTTCTGGTGCCCTTGATCTATTATCATATCTTGGATTTCTTCTTCCCAGTGAATGAAATTGTGCTAAAACTTTTGTGCCTTCTTTCTTCCTGTAAAATTCATCCCCTATTGTTTATCAGCTCAAATAATCTTATGAGCGTATGGTATCTATCTCATTATGCCCTCCAGCACACTGCTCCATTCAGAGCAGTTCTGGGCCATTGGTTACTGACATAGACTTCAAGGTATTTTGTGCTAGCTAAATACAAAATTTGTCCAAGAGTTTTGCTCATTCAGAAGTGATTAAGGGGGGAGGGGGGAGAAGAATAAAATATAATAATTATTGTGAATGTATATGTTACATAACTAACAAAGCAGATTATTCCCTCTATAAAAACATTCAATATTTTAACGCTAAAAGATAATTGGTTCCAGCACTTTGAGGCCTGTACTGGTTCCAGTCTTTGCATTGGACTTCTAGAATCAACTAGTTGATTTCAAAATATTTTTGGCAGGACTTGTTTCTAAGCAAGTAAGAAAGAGAAAGTCCTGTTAATGACAACTTCCCCTCCCCCAAACCCAGCCCATTTTTCTTTGCTCTGACATTCCTAGAATCTTTTGCATCAGATTCGTGTTCTTACAAGATTAATTTAGTCCTTTAGTTGTCAAAAGCAGATAGATTACTTTTATTGTGTGTAACAGTCGTGTTGATGAGTTTCTCGGTGCTGATTTTTTCCCTATGCCTGATTGTTCTGGTCTTATCCTTTGATCCTGAACTTCAGTCATTTGAAGTCAATCCATACTTTCCCTGTTTTTCCCCTGTGTTTTTTTATTAAACATTCCACAGTAGTTTTACAAGTACCTTGCTTTGTCCTGGTATTACCCAAAGCTTTCCTTTTTCAATTACAGGCTTGCTGTTTTCATCATAAAATAAAAAAATCAACAACTGCAACAAAAAGAAGCTTAAATAGAGATAATGGAAAGCAAAATCCTATTGAATTAAATATTGCAAACAGTTTCTGTCAGTCCACTGATGTCAGGGCAGGTTTTATACAGAATACAAATATTTTTATTATTAACCCTGTGTCCTTGACACAAAATGATGTATAAATCTTTTAATAGGTCAGGTTTTCCTTCATACCTGTAAATAGTGTCCCCTGCAAATAAGAAAATGTTTACTTCTATGGGAAACTGCTAGACATCAAGTAATTTACAACCTGTTTCTCCATTGCATGTTTTGTGGTCACAGTCCATGATCTTGAAATGATGCTGTTTACATGTAACAGAGTAAATGTCAGCAAAAGATTCTTCTTATTAAATGCACATTCCACAAGGTTGAACTGAATGCCTGGTATGAATTGGGCTTAATATAAACTTTCAAAGCTAGATCCTAAAAACCTTTCATCCTGGTAGATTCCTTCACTGCTGTTACATTGTGAATGCTAACTCCAGCAAGGAGAGAGGATTCTCAGGTTTCTAAGTTGCTGCCCTAAAATGCATGGAATGATTGTGAGAATAAGGGAGAGGGACAGAGGGGAAGGGAAGGGGAGCAGAGCCTTGCTACACCCTCTTCTTCAGGCAGAGCAGCACTCTGGACACACAGAAGAAATGGTACTCTGTGAAAAAAGATGGAGAAAAGAGTGGTTTGGGACAATTCAACTATACACGTTCTTACAGCCATTCCCTCTTTAGAGTGTGTTGTATGTTCTATAGTCTACAAAATAGACTACAGAAAAACACATCTGGTTTAGAAGTGCAATCCCATTTAATACAATCAGAGTAACATGCTAAATATCACAAACACAATTAGTAAATCTAAGTTTTAGAAGAAATTCTGGCTTGCTTTACACAGTCAGTCAAATACACTTTCATCCCTCCTCAGAAAGCGGTTATCTTTAGATGTTGGTCTTACATTGATATGTAGAGCAAGTAAGATTTAATATAGAGCAAGATCAAAAACCCACTGAACTCATTGCAAGATTCTCATTGACTCTAATAGGTATTGGGTAAGGCTCTTGTTTGGTTTTGCTTTGAGGCCAGTGTGGTTTTAATCATGGGAGAAAGAGGATGTGTGTCTAGCTTCTAAGAGGATTTATGATTAAGAAATGTTTTTTTTTTATTTCTAGAAGGACCGTCAAAGAATTTGCTTTTTTTTCCAAAAGTTAACGGGTGTTTATGTGAGAATAGATGAATAAATGAATGAGGATGTATATATGCACCTATCTTCTGAGGTTGATTCTTTTTTTTCCTTCCTTCTCTTCCTCCCTTCCCTCTCTTCCTCTCCTGGTAATTCAGAACAAGTCTTTACAGTACAAAGAACTTGCTTTTGTTTTTTTTCTTTGAAATACCAGTATGATTTTTATTTTTCAGCTCTTGTTTTACTGCAATGCAGTTATTTTTCTCTTACTAGAACTAAACCAGTATTTTAACATGTTACTCTTAATGTTGTTAATTTATTTTAAAGTATGAACTATACAATAGAGCAAGCCAATGGAACAAATTTTAGAGAAAACTTATTTACAGTCTCACAAAACAGCATTAAATTTCTTTACGTTGAAATGAAATGTACTATGCACATTTAGTTCTCTTGTTCATGTTGTCCACAGTTGAAGTGCAATTGATCTAGTTCTCTCCATAACTTGAAGAAAGTCACCCTCAAAACATAAAACGTAGTAATCCAACAATCACCTAGCCATAACATTTTGAAAAGACTGCTCTTAATTACTCTGCTACTGGCAACACTCTGATATCTAATACTGATGATCCCTTTTTCAGAAAATGTTATTTTCACTGTTTTCTGTTTGAGATAAAAAGACTAAATAACACAAATTTTAATGTAAATTGTGTCAATATTACATGATGTCTATCTTACAACCACTAGTTTTATTTGGAGTTGTCTGCATTTAGAAAAATATTCCAATTCCATGCATGAATGTTTGTTGAGTTTTTAACTATATAACAGATAAGGGAATAGTTATATTGATAATTTCTATAGGGAAATCTAAATGTAGTAATGCTTATACGTAATACATGTTTGCATATATAAACTGAATTAACCACAGCATCTATTTTGCACTAACAAGTTTTTCTTTATTGTTGTAATTATGAAAATAGAACTCACTCCTTTTAAACACACATGCATGAGGCCAAAATTTTGTTTGTGATGGAGTGTTCATGGAGTGTCTGATTTCATGAATCAGTTCTGCTACTTGGATCTTTAGTCATTTTGGCTTATGTGTAAAATTAGCGTAAATCTTTAAAAATAATTAGTAAAGTTTCTAACCAAACTTTCATAATCAATCTGGGTAGTTTAAATACAATCTTTCCTGTAAATGTTTTGTATTCATTAAAAAGTGAGAACAGTTAGTTTATGCAATGAAAAGACTCACAGAATAACTGAGTCTGGAAGAGACCTCCCCATAGATCATCTAGCCCAACCCTGTGGGATTAGCTGGAGCAAGGTTGCTCAGGACTGTGTCCACTTGGGTTTTGAACATCTCCACAAGCTCTCTGGGCAGTGTGCTCCAGTGTTTAATCAATCACTCTTACAGTGAAAATGTAAGAATATTCCTATGAGTATGGATTTCTTTTCTGTTAACTTCGACACAAAGTTCAGAGAGCAGATACAGGCAGATATTACTTAATTGCTTTAAAAGTTGAGTATGTTTAGCTTTTGTGTGTGTGTCTGTGTTAATGATTCTCGTTAAAAAAAAAAACAAACAGGTTGCTAGACAGTGCATTATAAATTATTCAGTCGTTTATGTTAATAAACAGTTACGTATTTTAGAAAATGTGTAAAATCTTCAAAGGATGGAGCCATTTTATTACAAAGATGTTTGAAATGTATATGTAATTTTTTAGTGTGCTCTGCTATTTCTTAATTCCAGTCTCATACCTTTGTAGTTCCTGTGTTTTCTCTTTTGCATATTTCACAAGAGCTAACTTCTTTCCTTTCTATCATCTTTATAGAATTCTTTTTAAAGAGAGAACTAGAATGATAGTTTTCATCTATATTTTACAACAGTCTTCTCCATAGATACATTTACATTTCCTCTGACTGGTATACTTTGCATGCAGTGCACAGTCTATCCTCAACTAAAATGCTGTAGTAACTGCAAAGTATGTGGTAGCACAGTAAAATAATTATGTGAACAAAGAAGGATTTAGCATTGAATTCCTTCAAAAATTTTCCTTGGAGATGCTGGCCCAGTAAGCTGTAGGTTAATGTCACTCTTTTAATATTTATACTGAAATCTTAGCATCAGGAACATCCCAGTAGGAGCCTGAGTTTTATTTCTTTCTCCATGTATGCATATAATTATCTATGATGTCTCTAGTACTTACATGGTTCTAGGAAGTGGAGAATAAGTACATAGATTGTAAAAGAAAAGTCACCAAACCCGTAATATTTAAATGCCGTATCTTATAGCAACTGACTAAGTAGATTTTAAAGCAGAAAATTTACATTTTCTGCTAAAAATTGAGAGTTTGAACGTTCTTTCTATTCTCTCCCAAGTTTGTGCCATTTCTGGGAAGCGCTGTGGAAGTCTGCCTAGCAATGTGTGAAATGCCTTGCATTTCTTTATACACGTACATAAACCATTATCTACCACTATATTTAATTATATGATAATTAAACAAACATAAACAAACAACTTCTAGAGTAACTGGCACACTAAGTATGCACCACGTCTTCTATTCTTTTTTTGTCTCGTTCTTTTCTGAGGAGCTTCACTGATACGTGTGACATCTTCCTCCTCGCTGTGGTGCTAGGTATGGGACCCACGTGCTTGCCACAATATTTCACATCATTCCTAAAAGCGTGTTTCCAAAAAATAAAAGTTCTCATATGTACATTCAATGCCAAATTCAGAGTCAGTGTGTGACATGTACAGGATGAATCTGAGCATTGCAAACCACCATAAACTTAGCTATGCATAGATGTTAAATTGGGTACAGCCCAGAAACTCTTTACAGAAATGGCTGTACTATCAAAACTGTATTCATACTTGCTGATTATTTACTGGCATGTTTATAGTTAATTTCTTTTGATTTGTATTATATCTGATTATGGAACAAACAAGTCAGTAGGGTTGTTAGCCTTTTTCTGAGACTGGTGACATTGAAGTGCTTTGCAGGAGAATAGGACTCTGGAAATGAGGTCAATGAATGTAAAATAAGTTATTTCTTTATTTTTGAATGCTTTAACATAAATACATTGTGATAGTATAATTTTTTGACAAAGATAATTTCATGCAAGCATTATAAGAAAAATAGAAAATGGAAAATTAATTTCACAGTGACATTTTTGTTTCTCTAATAATAGAAATCATAGGGGTTTGATGTAACAAGAAAATGTTGAGTATAATTTAGTCTTGCAGAAGATTTTTTTTTGCTATTCTTCAAACAAACATTCTGATCCAACAGAACAATAATTTTATAATTCTAGTATGCTTTCCTTTAAGGCTTCTAGACTTGGTTTCTTGGAAATTTAGAACATACAGCTACATAATGTTTTGGATAAATTGTCAAAATGGCTATAAAATATTTTAGAAGTGTACGGCCTTTTTGTTTTGGAATTATCATGAAGTCATTTACAAAATCAGTTTTTATAAACTTTTTTTGTTAGGGGTGAAAGGAGACAGAATTTTATGAGGTCTGGCATGGAGTACTCAGCAGAACTTCTGGTACTGTAACAACTTTTGCAATTGCCTCCTGCTTCTAAAGCCAGTATTTGAGATCTATCTATGGTTTAGTTTGTTTCACTTATGTTGGCCTCACAGTTACCTGACCCAAGAAATAGTGCGGCATCCTTGATGTAGGACTCCTTTGCCTGTATTGGTTTGTTTTGCCACGTTAGTAGTGTCTGTAATTTTTCTTTTTCTAATAATACCAAACACATTTCCATGAAGGACTCAAACCAATACTAGATTATTTGCAAATGTGGACAGCATGACACTGTGCAATAACAGTATTGAAAAACCTCCTACAGTTATTTATTCTGTTTTACATTGTGTGACAGGACCCCAAGTTGACCTGCATTTACAGGTGGAATTCTCGATAAGTTATGAGTTTGAAAACAAATCCCCCTCCCTTTCTTCTCTGTGTCCTTGCAAGACCCTATGCTCTAATCTTGCTCTTTAATCTATACATTTTTTTTAGGTTGCAGCAAAATGTACACCGTTCCCTCAGGATCCCTAAGTCCACTTTTCTACATCAGAAAATCCTCTCGGGTTTCCCCTGGTGCTTACAGGTCTGCAGGCTCCTGTCCCTGCCATACGTGGCAGTACTGCAACAGCCTGCCCTCACTAAGCAGTTGTGAGGATCAAGGCACACGTCCCTTCGGAGGGTCCTCCTAACCCCACCTGCAACACCCAGGAGACAGCAAATGGCCAGACTTCCTCCCCGCACCTCAGCCACAGCCATTTTAACAAACCGTGTGCTACCCAGATGGTAAACTAGGACCAAGTAAAGCAGATATATGCCCTATCATGTGTCTTCTTAAGAGACAATCACCAGAGGGAAGAAGAGACACTAATGAAAAACAAATAGGAACAGAGGTGCTTTGCCATGGTAGGAGCTAAATAAAGACACTAAAATGGCATAGTTTACCATAGGTGCAAGAAGAATAGAAAGATCTGCAGTGCTTTTTGAGGGCCAGGGAAAGATCACATAATTTACTGCAAAACTGCCTCTTGGCAGTGTATAAAGCAAACCACAGGAATCAGAGGTACCCGCTGGGTTTTACACAGAGACAGGCAGTTCTTAGACTATGCAATAAAGGGTCAGACCAGAGGACTATTACTGTTATTGTTAGGAAAATTATTTGTTTCCTATGGCCTCCCAGAAGGGATAATGTCAGACAAACCTCCATAGTTTATTTCAAAGGAATTTGCAGCAATTATTAAACTGAATTGCTGACATACAGGATCTTGTGACAGCCAAGTTTCAAATCAACAACAGAATGAAGATGTGTCTGGCTGTAACAAAAACAGATTTTTTTTTTAAATTATTATTATTTTTATAAAAAAAAAAAAATAAAATATCTGTGAACCTGGATTTTGAAGTTTAGGTGAAAAGTGTCCAGAATGCCAGCCCAGGAAAAAGCATAATGGATGTAAATCTCATCTGCTGACTCCATTATCCTTAATCAAGGCTTCGACTACTACTATTTCAGAGCAAGGAAATATTCTTTATTTTATAAAAGGCTATAAATGGGATTGTCAAACCGAATTCAGCAACAGATAATATGGAACTCTGATTTGTAAACTCCGATTAATATGCTCTTGAAAATAATCTGTTTCATACACAAAAGTGTGTAGCATCTAGTTTGTGTGGTAATTATTAATCAGAAATCCTCACTTGCATTCCATCTGACTGTAATTCCCTCAAACTTGACCAAACCCTATCAATCTGAAGTGATGTGCTTAAACAAGAGTAAACTCACGTTCTGAAAACACATAGTAAAAATTACATCAAAGGGTACTAATATTTGTAAAAGGATTTAACTTAAAGTCCCATCAGAGGATTATGCGTGTGCATGCTTGAACCTATCACCACTCTCTGTGGACTATAAGCTTTCTAATTTAGTTGTAATGTTATCTGGAAAAAGAATTTCTGCAATTATACTTCTGTACCTAACATGGCACATTTTGCCTTGGATGCCTTGACTTACTTGAAGTATTGTTTTGTAGAATACGGCATACAAATTAGCTCATTATGAAAACGTATGAATTTTCTATGTATAGTGGGCTTGGGCAAACTGTAGAGTTCTTTAGTATTTATTCCAAAGATGGAAATTTGGACATTGCTCTTTACTGCACCGGTCTTTATCAGAGATACCAATGAAAGGATGCTTGTAATTTTTATGTCTATTAAGCAAGAAGGTGGCACTAAAAAAACCCCAAACAAACAAAAAACCACCCAAAACCCCAACAACAAACTCTTATAAAAAAACCAGAGAAAACCAGTTTCAATGCTACAATAGGAAATAAAAAAATTCATATTGCAACTTTCTCTTTTTTTTGTTTGAATGAAAAAAGAAAAAGCTTCCACTAATCGGAGTGTAGTTAAGTCAAACACGAATAAGTAGACAAACATTCAGAAAAGCTTTAAACTTCTCAAAATAATGCTCTGACCTGTTATACAGGATTTAGCACATGTATTAACAGTTCACCAGGTATCTACAATTTCTGCGACAGTCCTTGTATATCGTTCCATATAATCAATTATTTAAACAACAGGCTTTTAAAGAAACACTTACAGGTCATACTGTAATGTGATCATGGCTCCTATTTTGCTGTTGGATCGTTGAAGTTTTAGGATGAAAGAATGTTACTTACAGCAATTCTCCCTGCCATTAGTTTTGTTACATTTTTTTATTGTGAGAGAAGTTGTGGCTAGTTGCTTTCACTATTTGTGAATTAGAGATTGTGTGACAGTTCTCTTTCATGACACATACTAATGTGGACATTAGCTTTTAGCAGAGTACTATATGGAAGTTGTTTTTTCTACCTGTTTTAATTCAGAGCAAGGACAAAAGGTCAGTCAGAAGCTCGCGGGAGATCTAGAAGGTCTTTTTGCATTTGGTATTGATTCACCTGCTTGTTTCTGTGTTCAGCTGATGCCTGTAAAGAGACAATTTGTATTTGAAAAAGAAATTTTCTGAGAAGGTAGATTTAGCACAAGGCTAAATTGCTGTGTATGGAGAATTTCTCTACGAGTATGAAAGTAAGAGAAGAAGAATGCAGAAAAAGGGAAAACTGTATTGTGCCTATTTTTTTTTTCTCCTGAGTTCCTTTCTGTTACCTGCAATGGGTTTTCTTTTTCCTAAAGTGAAAAAAGAACCCGGTTTTCAACTCTTGATAAATAAGGTATTTTATATGTAGTGGAGTCTACTGCCTGCTCTCCATGCCTTTTTACGTGAGTTGTTGCTTACAGTAAATACTGTGCATACAACCAGGTATGGCTAATCTTGTCGAAGAACATCTGTGTGATATAAATACGCATATATGCATTAACACTTATCTTTTATTTGCATATATGTACATATAATCGTACTTGTGTTTACAGTACAGAAATGTATTGTTCTATGCATACATAATTGTATATTATGGATATATGATAATATGTTTGCATAAGCAGTCGGTAACTTTCTATTAGCATTTTGGTTTTCTTTCCAAGAGAATACAACCTTCTACTTCAATATGATAAACTGCTCTTAATGCTAATTTCATTCCTAGTAAGTGTAGGTTTAGATGTTTACAAACCAAGAACAGCTGGTTTTAAAACTAAAACTCTTTATGTTGAATTATATTTGTGTACAGGAAGATGGAAGTACTTCACAAATGGCATAGTACTTTTGTGATACCTAGTAGAGAAGCTGTCAAATAATAAACTAAGTTAATAAGCCCACAATGAGTTGGATCAATTGGCAATGTAAACCTAGTTTCTTTAGTTTCTTTCCTTTATACTTTGTTTTATATTATGTTTGTGATTTTATGAATACAACAGCTAATGTAGCCATTCAAATTAATTTAATGTATAATGATTGCTTGTTCTGTTTTGTTGTTTTCCAGCTCCCTCAGGCTCAAAAGGTAAAATATTTTAATCAAATCTTAGTCATTCAAAGTACTCACCAGTCCTTCATGTTTCCATGCTGTTGTGAGTATGGTACAGTAGTGATCAGTGAAACTGTTCACTGTAACGGGGGCTCTGGACTTGAGCAGGAAGAAGGGTAGCTGGCATCAAGGCCAGCTAAGGGACTTGCTGAGAGCAGCTCTTCAAACATATGAGCTGTCTTACCATGGTAGGCATATAGTAGCCTACAACTTTTAAACAACAAGGAGGCTATTTTATCAACAATTTGGAATAATAGTAAGGATAAAAAAACCCCACTCCATTACCCCACGGATCATTTTGTCTCTATCGCAGAGACTGCAGAACCCATGGTGTAGCTGGTACCCTTTCACTGCTCCCCACTGTATCTATCAACACACTTGAATACATCTAACATTTGACTTCTCTAATAGGTTGTATACAGTTTTCATATAATATGCTTTTGCCTTTAAACAACTTCTGCATCAATATGGTATGTTACCAGACTCACCACTGCATATCACGATAGCACAATGATTGTGGCAAACTTGCAGAATTGCTTGATGCCTGTTGCATCATCTTTGTCTATTTCACAAATATAATTAAAGCTTCCAGAAAATAGAAAATCTAGATGCTGTTTTGTGGTTTGTGGTGAAAAATACTACAGTGAAGAAATGAATGGAATATATTGGAAAATTACGTTACTCACTTGTCCAAGTCGTTCTTAATGTGCTAGGTAAAGCACCTTTAATAAGAAATGTCATAGCAATTAATCAGTTAAACATCACTGTTATTAACTGTCTTGGGTGATGATCAAAATTCAGTTTTTAATGAAAGCTGTAAGTTTAATGATCTTTAATGAATAGCTTTTGCAGAATGGTGAGGGCATCCACAGAACTCAAACCCTTAAAATGGTTAATTAATTTCTCATCCACTTTTTAGTTTAAAAAATAAGAAATATGAGCATGGGAGCTTTTATTTTTATGATGCTACTATGTATATTTGAAATTTCCTTGCTCGTGGAGCTCAGAAAATTCTATTTCAAATCTGCAGGTAATATGCTATTTTGTGACACTGGACTATGTCCATGGTTTGTTCTTGTGTTCTGATAGTTGCAGAACCTACCAAATGTGACATGGTAGAAAAAATTCTTCGTGTTTTTTTCTTTTATTTTGAAATAGATGGTTTAAAGAGCTCTTTTGTTTACAGTTTCCTGGAAAAGTAGAAGGACTACAAGACTGGCTAACTTTGGCTTTTTCATGTTCACCTGCTTCTCTAAAAGTTTATGCCAAATGCTTCTCTTAAGTTTGCAGAAAGAAGAGACAGAGTGAGGTTATAACATGCTGGTGCAGAAAGATATAACCAGTCAGGCTGTTTACCAGATTGTGTCATGTGGTGCTGTGTTATACATTCTGATATTCACAGTTCTGAGCTATTAAGTAATGCTCTGGCACAAATTACTCAAGTTCAAGTTTAGTGAAAAAGCACACAGTTTTCATGGAAGGTCAAAATGCCAATGTTCAGCGTGTTTACCCCTTCAGCAAATTAACGCGGAACTAAAGCCACGTATTTTGTATATGTATGCATAATGTCTAGTTGAGTGTATACTACTTTCATGCAGAGGAAGAAAAGAGGGGTGGGAAGGAAGGAATGGGTTGGGGAGGGAGTATTTGTACAGATACAAGTAATCCACAAGGGCTTTTGATAACTTCAGGTAAAGAAATAAGCCTTTTCATAAATATGGCCTGATAGCTTATGAACAAACCAAGAGAATCTCTTGCTATCTGCAAGGTGAAGGGAAGCAGCACAAGTCTGATGCATGCCTTTATGAATGACTTAGTCACTAGTCTACATGTTTTGCCATATGGTGTCTGAACTTGTTCTGTATTTTTGTTGGAATCTATGTATCATCTTGCAAATGTTTTCTCTATAAACATTTCAAACAGTCATGTCTCTCTAAACATGTTCACTTTAATCTTTGAGTGATCTGAGAGAAAAATGTGACATTCCAAGTTTACCTTTACTATTTTATATCCATTATAAATACTTGGTCATCTTGACAAACTGTGTTATGTCTTTTATGTGAAACGCTTTGGCTCAGTCTTCTCAGTGTTTAGTCAATGTTCTGTGGTGATTAGCTATTGATTTTGAAGACCTGTAGGTACTCAACTGTAGGCGGCAGTTAAATAGCAATTAAAACCTGTCACTGTTATGCTATCTGCTCTAAATCAAATTGTTGCAAATTCAGAAGTGGAGTGCTGGTGAAATGAAGTATGAGGAGTCTAAGGTGGATGTCTGTTGCACCATGATATTTGTCTTGAAAAGATCTTTGTGGTATACCCTATAGTTAAAATAGAAAATACCACAAAACCAAAAAGCCCAAAAAACTCAACTCCATCATAATTTCAGGTGATAGAGATGCTGATTTAATATGGTTATATAGCTTTCAGAAGAAAATATGTCTAGGAAGAGCTATTGTATCTAAAAGAGCCACTATCCAGACAAATGGAACAAATGAATTTTATATGTCCTTGATGTTGCTTTTCTGCATGTTTTTAGGTAACCATCCCACAGGGCTGTAAAAATAGTAATAAAACAAACTAATAACTCAATTTTACCAATTTGCAGACTTTTTTCAGTTTGGCTTCCAAAATGACCTTTATCTTTGAAACACTTTTGAAAAGCAGCTTTTGTATTCATCATGAGCAAAAGCTATTCTTCCTTAATAGCTCAAAAAGGTGTTTTGTTTCCTAGTGGGAAAGCTTTACTTGTTTTCTTGAGCAAACACAGCAGGATTCAAAATCTATTGTCCTACTCCTGCTGTGATGTTTTGTTCTACTTAGCTTCTGTGAAGAGGTAGAAGTGAGTAAATTAGGCACACAAATCAGAAGCAGATAGTTGTGTGTAGGAACATTTAGGAAAATTTTTTTTAATGATTCTCTCATGAATGGAATCATATTTCCTCCATATAGAAATGTTTTGATGATATTTGTTGCCCAAAAGTTCCTGACAGCTTTCTTCTCTCTTTCTGTGTTATCCCTTAACTTCTGTAAGTAGTGCTTTGCCCTCCTTTTATCTTGATGCTATCATCTTTCAGCCATTTGGGAGCATCATTTATCATTCCCTGCACCATTTACCTTCTTATACTTTGAAGTGTTGAATTAACTGTCACTGGGAATAGAAAATAGAAAATTTGCAAAGCTATTTCACTGAAGTGCATGACTAGTGATTTTAGCATTTTTATAAAATTATAGGACTTAAATTGAATCTAATGAAGTACAAAATAATCATGAAGTAAACATTTTGACCCTGTTTTAGCATTCCTTTGGATCGGTTTCCTGCTGACAAAAGCTATTGTCTTTCAGTTTCATAATGTATATCAAGTTGAGTGATCCATTCAGAAAACGGCATTAAAATTTTTACTTACATGTTAATCACAATCTTAAATTTAGTTTCTGAATTTCTCTCACATTCTCAACAAACAAGCTGACTTTAGATAACATTTTTGAGTCAGCAATTTGCAAACCTTAGCTAAGTAACTATTTTACAATATGAGGGGGTTTTGGTGTTTCATTTCTGTGTGCTAAACACAGAAATGTCTCTGAAACTTAATACACTCACACTGGTTCCTACATTGTCCCAGGCCATAATTTGAATCTAAGCCAAAATAATAGCTATTCCTTATTCTTGTAGTCTACATAAAACACAATTAAATGGTCAAGTTCCAATTCTCTTGTGCTTCCAGCCCACCTTGTGACTCTCCTTGGCACATAAAAGCACAGTAGTGACAGGAGAAGACAGCACCTTGTGAAGCAAGCCTATGCAGAGTGGGGAAAGGAAGAAGGGAGGTGGGTTTGGAAGGTGGCAAAGTTATGCCCAAGGCAGTACTAAAAAAAAAAAAAAAAAAAAAAAGTTTCAGCATGAACCTCAGGCTTCAAATACATCCCTACTGAACTGCTGCCTGTGGTTAAAGTTTCAGCAGCAGCATTGTGGCAACCACTTTCAATGCTGGTGCCTTGTCAGAGGGTTTGCAGTGTTCCCATGCCCCACAGCTTCACCCCACCTTCAGTCTCTCAGTATAGCAATGTTTTTCCCCTGCTTTTCAATTGTTTTTTCACAAGGCTGTATAAACTATGCCAACAGACCTTCACTTTGACCTAGTTCCTCACCCAAGTTCCTTAAGTTCTATTTCCTTCCAGGTCTACAGACCAAAGGTTTCTACGTCAGCATAGCTGCACATCTCTCCCCAGATGGTTGCTCGAGGGCCTCTGTTTAGCCCCGTCATGTCTCCTAACCTTGCTTTATTTTTTTGATTCAGAATGTTAGCTCCAATTCTAAGCTCTGTCCTCTAGATAGAATGGCCTATAGACCTTGTCTGCATTTCAACTTGTTGGTAATTTAATTAAATATTGTGGAAATCAAAGCTCCTGTTGTGGGATGGTAGAAAACTGTAGATCCTGAGAGATTAGAATTCAAAGGAATATTATTAGGCTAGAGATTAGTCTTTGAGTAAATTTGGGCATTGTTGTGGTTATTTGATAGTTTCCATGAATCAGAATTGGTGGGAGATGAATCTGACTTTACTTGACACTGTTTGCTGCCACAGATATCCTGTTCTGTGGAAATGCACTACAGTTCTTACAGTCCAACGTGAGTGCAAAAATAAGGAATATGTGAAGCAATAAAAAAGTTATTGTAAAAAACCCACTTATTTTGTTTTGCCAGACATTGTTTAAATTGGGAAGTGAAGACTGGATAGAATTAGTACTATGGAAGTTAACTTCTGAGCTGAAAAGTCCTGCTAGGATTTCCTGATATATATCATAGACATAATAAATCTGTATTAAAAAAAAGAAGAAGAAGAAGAAGAAAAAAGACATTTTGAGGTTTCAGATGTAATATTTTCTTGGATTAATATCTTTTTAATGTGGTGAAAATTGGTGAAAAATTCTAGAAACCATGACACAAGTTGTGGTTGTCTAAAACACAAAGTCTAAACTCTGAAAGATACTGGAAAAAATATGAGGTTTAGATCTCAAAAATTGTTTTCTTTGTGACTAATTATAGTTCAAAAATTAGCAACAACAAGTAGAATTGCCCCATCAAACTTGCCTTTTATATAAATGAATTTATATATTGTTTATATTGGGGTTTTTTATTCATCAGTAACAATTAGGGCATATGTATATTTAATAAAATATTAAAAAATAACACTTCATAGCCAGCTAAAGTGAAACAATATTGCATATTGTCTTTGAAAAAAACCCAGGAATAGAATATCATCTAAAAAAGGATATGGGCTTTGTTACTGTCCTTACTTGTTCCATCTCAGGAGACATCCACTGGTCTGTAGCTGGCAGAGCCCAGCTTCATTGTAATCATTTCACAATATTTGTGGATGAGAAAAACATTGTATTAACAGTAATAGATATGGACAATACTAACTCTGTGAAATTCTGGACAAGCTACTGTAACTCTTCATGATTGTACACTCCTCAGGAAAATGTTTCAGGGATCCCTCTCAAATTCCTATTGTTCTAATGGAAACACCCTAAGGAAATGGGCATTTTTTCCTGTATATATGTTCCTGGGGTAATTCTGGAGCATGCCTTATTCTTTGTCCTGGGAGATGGATGTTAGTGCTAGATGTGAAGCTAAATTCTCTTTGGTTTATACGCTTCATGTGAAGAGTAAGCAGATACTTGTTTATTTGTTGTTTCTGGAGATTTATTTGGACTTGTTCTGAGGGAGGTAACCCAGTACAGCAAGGAGTTAAATGGAAAACTGTAGCAGTTAAATCTATTTCTAAAATGAGTTTTTCTCCATTTATAAAATTACTGCTAAGCATTACACATCTGTGGCTTTCTCAGAGAGTAAGTTCTGTTTCTTTATTCTAAACAGAGTCATTTAGCTTGGGAATGCATTTTTCCTCATTCTTGAGATGATTTTTAAAAGTTTATTATTGTTTCCTAAGCATTTTATCAAACTGAGTGTCCGTGGCCCTTGTATGGATTCCTGCCTAAAACTGTTACCACTAGGTCTTTTCAATAGAACAAATTTGGGGCAAACCACTAATGCTGTCTCATTCATCATTTTAGACTGTAGATGATAACTTACAAAATCCTGGGATCTAGTTGAAAACTCTATGTTTTTCTTTGGGGGGTCTAGTTTTAGTTTTTCTTGCCAATGTCATCCAAAGTAGCCTCAAAATTCTGATACAAAAAGTACTGGTGCAAGTTGGAGAAACTACAAGAACTTACTTTTTTGCAACGCTATTAGGTGAACAAGTTGAAAAACAAATATTCCATAGCATAATTCATCCAAACTTCAAATGAACTGGACTCAAGCATTGTACTACATATATTTTTACTCTACCATTGTGATCCCATATTTTAGAGAGCCATAGAAATAATAACAGTTAAATTACTTGTGTTTGTGTGAAGATATCTTTCCAGATTTGAAGGAATAAGAAACATCTGAGAGGCTGTACAGTTCAGTAGTCTCCCACAAGCATATGTACCCATATGCCTGAATCCACACACATTTAATATTTTGCTGAACTGATTTACCATGAATTCTTATTGCACCAATTTGACATTTTTGTAGGTTCATTATCCAGTCAAGCACTGTCAAATCACTGGCATTTCATAGCTCTCTCAGGCTAAAGTTGTCTTGTATTTTTCTTGTAATGGTGGTTCTGCTTAAATGGCGGCAGAGTTCTGCTTAAATATTCCCAGAATCACCTGACAGAAGAGGTCTACTAGTTTCACTCATGATGTAAAAGAGATGGGAATACCTTCTGCTAAGGGCAAGAAGGAAAGAAAATTAATTAATGAAGGTTGTGAGAGGAAGCTAAGCTCAGAAGGAGATTAAGTTGAGGTTTGTTTTGTTTCTTTTGGTTTATTAACAAGCCCTATAAAGAATTATGTTATTGTGAGTTGGTATTCTTAGCAGAAGATGAAATTCAAATGTAGAACTAAATCAGAAATCAACAGCTCCACAGAAAAGTAGAAAATGGAAGAATTTTTGAAATGGTTGGTGGAACAACAGCTGCTGCAATATGAAAACTTAATTGTACACTGGCAGTACTGAAAAAGAGATGCTCATTCAGCATAGGGAGGAGTCCTTTTTTCTGATTTTCAGAGGAGAAACTTGAATATGAAAAAATACCTTACTGCAAAGGAACTCTGCCTGTGTATACGTGATTTGCCTGGGTTTAGGGGTTCCACTATGTAGTATGCCTGTGCCACAAGAAGGACTGTAGTGAGCCTTCATGTTGCTTTCACATTATTGTGGAGAATTTATTCAAGATCAAAACACTGGTGTAGATGGCAAAATCCACTCAAGTGTCATACATTGTTGGGGACTCCCCAGACACATCCACTGGTCCTATCTTGTCTGAGGAAACAGGCAGACCAATACTGGGCAATAGATTCGTCTGACTAGTCTACTAGTGAAGACTACTAAGGTTTGAGGCGACTGAATTTAGAGAGGAAGCGCAGACCGATTCCTAATGAAGGAAGATGCCTTCATATGTGAACTGGTATAGACAATCTGTTTCCTCTCATGAAGGTGTCTTCCTGATTCGTTAAGGGAGATGCTGATTACAGCACTCATCAACTGCAGTCCTTAATCAAAATGAATCTGTTGGAGAACTACTTAATTGCATTGGAGTAGAAGAAACTGAACTAAACTTTAGGTGATTTCCTCCTCTTTTCTCTCCTCTTTTCTTTCCCCTCTCCTCTCCTTTCCTCCTCTCCTTTCCTCCTCTCCTTTCCTCCTCTCCNTTCTTTTCTCTCCTTTCCCCCTCTCCTTTCCTCCTCTCCTTTTCCCCTAAACAGTGACACTTCCCCATATTACATTCCGTGCTTGCAAAATAAAACATTCCAATATTCAGAGGGATAAACAGTTTCTTGACTAAAATGTCTTTGTAGAATTTCTGTGATAAGGTAAACTCAGGGCTTTGTTTTGAAATGCAAAAGGCTCATGTAAACTAATTTGGGTTTTAGAAAAAGCAGGAACTTCTTGCTATTCTATGGGGAATAAATATCTAAGAGAGTAAGGAAAATCTGAAAGACAGGCACTTAGTACCATACTGCGTATAATCAGAGATCTGTGGTGTTCAGCACGAAGACTTACTCTGTGAGAGTGGAAGCTTGCTGATTTCAGATATTTACAATGGTTAGTGCTTATATAAATACAGATCTAAATGAATATAGGAAAGTAGATGTAAATAGAAATAAATATTTATTCTATAAATATAAATAAATAATACTGGCCCCATTTTCCTTTTTTAAATGTTTACTCTCTAAGAAAGTGATCTGAATACCTGTAATACCTTCTTAAAGAGCCATGAGTAATTTATCACATGTTCTTCCCGTTTTATTTTTCTGTCCAAAAGTTTTTGGTCCTTATATTTATTTTCTCATTTTATTTTCATTTGACTAATTTTAATTTACTAACCGAAGCATCTGACAATGCCTTAAGCGTTGCTCTTGAATTCTTTTATTTGTGTTAGTTTTCTTCTGTTTCCAGTAATCCAAAACCAAGAATTTGAAGCATCTGGAATTCACGTCCACTTCTGAAACCAGGAAGTGCTTTCTTCAAAAATTGCAAGGCACCTTAACAAGCTTGGCTATGCAGATACGTTTAAACAAAACAAAATTCTAAGTTAGTGCGCAGATACCATCACTGGCCTAAAACTGTTAAGCAGTTTTTCAGTGATTACTTTATGGTTATATTTGTCAATATTCCTAAAAAGGCAGGAACAATTAATAGCTGTCTAGAATTTTCATAGACCTAATGAAATTAGATGCCCAAGTCCTGGCAGAGGTCAGAGCTATTTGGAAACTAAACTTCCTGAAGCATCTTTGAAAATTTCATCCCTAGGAAATGGCAGCAATATCCAACAAAACCATTATTTGAGACAATTTTATACTATTCCACCAATTTTTATTTGGTTCCATCTTATATCCTGCAGGATGTTGTACTGACTCCAGGAAGTGTTTTGATGCATTTGAATGCTGCTTCTTATATTGTTTAATTTTATAGCAAAAAATACTGAGCAATAACATATTTTGAAAGGTGCTTCAAAGCACATACCTTTTCCTTAGTTCTCATCTGTTGGTAGCCTCAAGTGTTGGAGCTTGCCAGTGGAATTTTTATTTTCCTGAAGCGTTGGGGATGAAGCAGCTTTTGGTTCCTTGCCTTTTTCTTGATATTATGTAACCCTTGAAGGAAATAAAAATGCAGTAATTGATATGTGATTAAATAGGTAAAAGACAGGACTTAATGTCAGTCAGAACCCATGTGTGTTAACTAATGTGGTACCCCAGGTAAAGAATAAGGTTACATGCTCATCAGGGATATAAAGATTAAAGAAATAGAAAGGAACTTGATTTTTTTATACTTAGGATGATGTGTAGAGAGACATTATTAAGCATTGGGGAAAAAAGCCAGACTATAGTAGTAGAGGGGAAGAAAAGAAATAGACAGTTTTCTTTGAGAATAGAACAAGAATTCAAATCAGTGTTGGAAGATTGAAAGTTATTAGTAGCTCTGCATATATGTTTAAATGAGGTTCTAATATTGGGTGAACTTTGGTCCAAATTAATCCTTATTTGTGAACACAATTGGTCTGCCAGCAACATTTTGTTTCAGCAGAAACTATATACATAACAGACATAATATTGTGTGGATATATTTTTGTCAAACCTTACTCTTTGTGTCCCATGAACCCTGCAAGCCCCAGAATATGTAAGTGTTAGCAAGTATGAACCAACTAAGTTTAGCTTGTAGCTTTAAACTATTTTGAATCATCAGACTGTGGGGAATTATTATGCCACACGAAGCATACCTTTGTAAAAATTAGTTACTCCTAAGAGACAGGAAGACCAAAGTTGGATAAGGTACAGCCTATTTAAAGATTGAGATTAAATTCAGGGTGCCTCACATTTCAATCATTCCCAAGGACCCTTCACTGTATGTAACTAGTGACCGTCCATCATCTGATGTTATTGCATTATATTAGGATAGGTATCATTCTCTGTATTTGCCAATAACACTAAAAAGCCCTGATTCTATGTGTAACCAAGTTCCTTGTTGCCTGCTTGGAAACATGCATTTTGTGCTTATTGGGGGAAAAAAAAGCCCATAACAAACAAACAAAAAACCCCCCAAAAAACAAAAACAAATTCTTGAAGATGTTTTCTGTAAGAAATGTTTGACTATAGTGTTTTCTTTTTTACATGCCTACCTAATTCTTTTCTGAGCCTATGATTTTATGATGTCCAGTTGATAAGTACAGGAATCTTAATGATTGTCTACATTTTCTTTTAGGGAAAAATGAATAATAAATTAGTAACCAAAGAGTTTATCACTAATTACAGAAGAACCTGAACTGTTAAATTTAGTACAGTCATTCAGAGACTTTATCATTATATATTGATTTTGTTATTCTGAGTTTGTGATATTTAACATTTTTCATTAGGTGTCTAATTAGAAGTATTTGTTGATGATTAAAAAAAAAAAAAATCCTAGCCACTGCTGAGAATATCAGTGTTACATATTCATTCTGAGTTCAACGAATATAGGCTGAAGTTTTATCAGTGATTAGACAGCATATTACTGTGTTGTTTTCCTCAGAATCACTAAATTTTTCAAACACTTGCATGAGCTGTGACAGAGTTCTGCTATATGTAAGAAATTGTCAGACTTGCAAAGCAACAATGCAAAATACCTAGATCATGTCTTCCTTTGCAATTTATTAATGGACTCTAGCATTAATTGTCTTAGCAGAAATACCCAGTGGCTAACATTCTACTATTTCAAAGTATTTCTGCAAAAATGTCATTGCCCAGGGAATAAAGCTGTGCTCCTCCCCAGCAGATAATTCCTCACAATCTAACAGTTTTTGTGAAGTAAATACTGGAGCTTGAGTTGGTGACTCAGTGAAACATTGCAAATATGAGTCATCTATCATCCAGTTATTTGCTGACTCCCCTTATGGAAGCGACCAACAACCTGTTCATCTGCCAAACAAACAAAAAAAACCAAACAGGCTGGACTTTAAGATTGCATTTCTATAGAAATGATTGCTGCAGCCAACCATTGGTGGTACTTGAAGATATCATAATTAAAGGGCAATCATTATCTGCATGCTTCCATAGTCAGTTTTGAGAGTTAATGACCTGTTCGCTCAGAATTTCCCAGGAATTCTAGACTGCTTTATTTCTCCATTTAAAGAATTTCTACCACTCTAAAACTTTACTGACAGTCCCTTGGCTGGCATCCTATCTGATAAATTGTTTCTAGTATCTCTTGAGAGTGAATGGACTTGTAACCTAATACTGTACTGATACCTGACAAATACATAATGTCAGAGAACGACAACCCTGGGCAATCATATAAAATCTCTAAATGCTCCAAGATGTCACCCCATAATCGGCAGAATGCTTTTTCACTTCCTGGTGTACATGTGTTAGGGACTATTGACTGTCATACTGCAGAAGGCTCCTCTCCATACAAATCATGTCAGCGTGCTTGACTCTACAACTCTGGCCAAGGAGAGTAAATTCTTACGCTAGTTCAGCTGCATTTGACTTTCAAGTGCAACCTCAGGACTCCCAGTGTTTTGCTGAGTTGTTGATTTTGGGGGTTTTGTTGGATGTTTTGGATATTTTGTTTAATAACTTACTATTGCTTAATAGATCAAGGATTATATCTGGGCTGGCAATCTCTCTCCTTATTAAAAAAGTGTTGTGGTTTAACCTGGTAGGCAGCTAAAACAACCACACAGCCATTTGCTCACTCTGCCCCCCTCCCAGGGGGATGGGGAAGAGAATCAGGAAAAAAAAGGTAAAACTCGTGGGTTGAGATAAAGACGGTTTAATATGACAGAAAAGGAGGAGAACAACAACAACAGCAATAATGATGATGATAATAGAATATACAAAACCAGTGATGCACAGCACAATTGCTCACCACCTGCAGACCACTGATGCCCAGCTAGTTCCTGAGCTGCAGTCCCAGCACCTGGGCAGCTTCCCCCAAGTTATACTGAGCATGACATCACATGGTAAGGAATAGCCCTTTGGTCAGTTTGGGTTAGCTGTCCTGGCCGTGTTGCCTCCCAGCTTCATTTGTACCTGCAGCCTCCTCACTGGCAGAGCAGTGTGAGAAGCTGAAAAATTCCTTGACTTGGTGTAAACATTGCTAGCAACAACCAAAACATCAGTGTGTTATCAACATTATTCTCATCCTAAATCCAAAACACAGCACTATACCGGCTACTAGGAAAAAAATTAACCATATCCCAGGTGAAATCAGGACAAAAGGAAAACAAACAAGGCAGACATGATCATAAGTTGTTTTCATCTCATGTCCTTATAGATACCTTGTCAGATATAAAGCTTGATCCTAAAGCCCATTTGTGTTCCTGTCTTATGTCTACAAACGTTCTTCCTCACCATGAGACAGTGCCATGTGTCAGGAAATATACTTGATTGGGAAACCTGAAACCCTCCTGGAGCAGACTGGGAGCTGCAAGACATGTAATGTTCTAGATTTTATTTATCTGATTTGTTAATATGAAACATGCTTCATAAAATATCTTGGTCATAATATAGGACTTGTGTTCTGAAAATCTGGGGAGTTGATAGCTGTTGTTTCATTAATAACAAAAGCTTTGTTAACAAAAAATAAAAATTGCAGCAATTCTTGTAGAAATGTGTTAGAAATACTGCCCGAGTACAGAAAATGTGATACTGATGTCAGGGTAGTAGTAGAATATCATAGTTGCAATTGGGCGTGACTATTACCTACAGTATTTCTCAGGAAGATCTTTATTGCCTTGTCCATTTGGCTAAGCACAGATGCAACAAAGTAAACTTTGTGTTCTACAAAATCTCCAGTTGTGGTTATAACTGGATATGTCATGCTTTAAAATGTTGGATAAGCCTCTTCAACTTTAAACATCTTCCCAAATTATAGGGGCAGAAAGAGTTTAACAGTAACTCTCAACTTCCTGCTTGAATTATCTTTCATATATAGATGGTGAAGATCTACAGGCACACAGAGCAGTGCTTGTCTTGAGCATCACAGTTTGCCTCATGGCAAAGATATTGTCTGGCCAGAGGGCGTGAAGAGACGATAGTCTGAGCAATGTCACTCTCCTGTGGCCTATAATAAGCATTCTCCATGTTTCTCTTGAATGGAACCAAGGTCAGGAGATCTGTTTTCTCCCTAAATTGAAGAAATATGTTGAAACCTGATGTGCAGAATCAGCTAACGCTTCATGCCACCTCTTTGTCCAGCAAACTGAAACCGGATGGAGCAAAGATGCTCCTGGGATCCTAACTGGCCGTCATCCTTTCTGATGAGATCTCAGTCTGGACCAGAACAAAGTGTATGCAACTCATAACCTCTTGTTCCTTGCTGGGAGAAAACAGCCTGAGGCAATGTTGGCAGAGATGACACTGGGAAAGATGTAGAACAGAGCTCCAGCTGCTTTGCTACTGCACATGCTGCTTCCACAATCCACATTTCAGCCCCTTCGTATCTCTCATGGGAGACTGCAATAGGAATGAAGATGAAGCGTCTTTCCTGCCAATGCAGATGGTGGGGTGGGCAGAGCTGGTAGAGTTGAGATGGGGCCGGGGCTGGGCTACGCTGACTGCAAGTCTAACTACATAAATGTCATTTATCTAAATTGCCTTGCCTCATTTAAAATGAAGAGAATGTAATTGAAAAATGCAGTCACATGTCTGTAATTGTTCCTTAGTTCTTAGAGATAATATTTCTTTTTCAAATATAGCTTGCTGATGATCAGGGACTGGTGTTGATGACAACTGTTGCCATGCCAGTATTTAGTAAGCAAAATGAGACTGTGAGTACTCAGACTATTTCTGTTATGTGATAATGGGGTGACTGCAGTGAAGTTGCTTTCATGGACCTAATAAGATCTTAGCCTACTCTAAAAATTTTTCTTCTTATTATTTTGTCTGCAGTTACTATCCCTTTGTTAGCATGAAAATGCAGACAAATAATCCCAAATAACTATACTCTAGAAACCACAGTAAAATAATGAAAACATCTCAGATGACACTAAGCTTTAGGGTTTTCTTACTTCTATATTACCTTTCTACAGCATATAATCTATATCCTTTTCTTCTTTGCACTGATATGCTTTTATTTCATAGACTCAGAATTTAATTAGTCATATGTATATATCTGTATATCTTTACTAATTTAACAAGTTATTAAAGAAAATTACCTATGCTTTCCCCTTAATACTTAATCTTTCTCTTTTGTTTATCAAATGAAATTGGGAAAGAAGGGTGTAACATATTTTTAACAGTAGTTTTTAACTCAAAAACTATTTTGCATGAGGAAGTTTTCTGTTGAGGGACTCAAGACCTATCAAAAGTTTGCATGCCTTTTCTATGTGAATTGCAGATAAAGTAGAAAGCAATATTACTGATTAAATGATGAGTTGTACCAGTGTCTGCCTTCCCTACTTTTTAAATAATTTGCCTGCTATCTAATCACTTCTGCAGAGTAGCTGCAACATGAAATGAGCAGTGAGAATGTTCATTATTATTGTGGTTCCAAGTGCATCTTTTATTGTTCTTTTCAGAGATCTAAAGGGATTCTTCTGGGAGTAGTTGGCACAGATGTTCCAGTTAAAGAGCTCTTAAAAACTATTCCAAAATACAAGGTAATACATGAATGATAACATGTCCTTTATACTCGGTATAATATCTCTAATATAATTTATTTAGCATGTTAATATTGTTTATACTGATGTAGCTCCATTACTTCAGGTCATTTTCCTCAGAAATTTTAGCTCTGTAGTGTTTGATGGCTAAATATCATTATGCAGTTTTTAATAGCAGAATATATGGCTTGATCTTCACATTTTTGCATATCACAGTGTGCTCTAGAAAGTAATATTAAGTATTGTCCATAATAAAATCAATTATTCCACCACACAATATAACCAGAATAGCACACAAAATTCATGCTGAAAATTTGCATAACTTTGTATGAAAACTGTATGAAAATCTATCTTTAACAAGGCTTTAGGCTTCTTGCCTGTGTGTAGCGCTTCCTCTCCCAATTCCATGTCCCAGATGTCTCCCTGAACTAAAGCAAGTGGCTTATTTCAGGAACTTGAAGAAGTTCCTGACTAACCAGACTAGTGGTTCCTTCTCTCCTACCCAGTACTTGCTAGATATTTCCCTCTACTTAGTTTTTCAGAGACAACTGTACTATATAATTTTAACAAAATAATTATCAGACAAGTTTTCAAAATTTGATGCACTTCATCTATTGTGAAATGTTTGTAACTCCGTAAAAGTAGGCTTTGGGCAACTGCAAAGATATAATTAGTTTTCATTTAAATTTGATGGAATGCATTAGTATTTCACTACTTCTCTATGCCTGAAATGCTTTACTATAGTGCTGTTTTATTCACAAATGAAAGTTAAATGAATGTTTTCCAGTTAATTCCTAGCGTAATTCTTTTGCAAGACAAATAAGCGCATAACACAATACCGTACGTAGCCTTTACTAAAGAGGCCAGCTATTGCAATAGCTACAGTTCGACACGTACCTGTACTGAGCATAAGTTTGTATGTCATACTTTCCCCTTAATTGGCTGCCATGCTCTCATCTACTGATTTTGAAGAGAGTGGAGGAATAAGATGACTTGTGAAAGCCTTTGAATATTCCTACACGCTTTTTGTACATAATTCTAGTTAGGAGGAAAAAAAAAATCCTCCTATTGATTTTAATTCTCATTTGAATACATTAGCAATTACCAAATGATTTTGTAGATCAATAATGCAGTAACTGGAAAGTTTAAATTAAATGAGAATTTGATAAAAATAATGCATAAAATACTGTCAAAATTGTTGATAAGATATATTTGAGTAATTTCCTGGGACCTGGATCCCAGTAGACTAGGTGCCATGCAAACACAGAACAGAGAGTCTATCCCAGCTAGAAAAAAAAGTTTGCAGACTATAAGAAGAGGCAGCAGATGACTACACACTGATATCAGAACATAGTGAACAGAGACATTGCTGGCCTGGATAAATAACAGAGCGTCAGTGCACTAACTACTAAAGTTAGTTAACTGCAACTCATATTCTACTTTTGCGTATGAAGAAATTCAGAATCAGTAGAAGGTAGAAGAGAAAAGAGAAAAATTTGCTCCTTTGCAAAATTTAGAACAATGGAAACAACCTTTGGAGCTGGCTTCTATGGAGCTATGGGTAGAGCAAGTTTAATTTGTAATGAGAAGGAAGAACAATGCTGTAGTAACTGCAGAAATAAAAGCCTGGCTGTGCGTGGCTGGACAGAAAAGGCCTATCACAGCGATGTTATTCAGAAGTCATCTGTAAGATCTGGACACAGCCTGAACACAGGAACCTAGAGAGTGTGGAGCCTGAATAACAGGTATTGCAGCACAGACTGATTCAGAAAAGGAGAAGATAGGCAGGAAAATTAAAATTTCTAGTTTTGTCATATGATATTATGTTTTTTACGACTTAGTTTTCTGTGGAAGAAATATATGATCCTCTTTCTGAATATTAGACTTTTTATTTGAAAGTACATTTTATATTGCAGGATGTAATGCAAGAGAGGATTATTACAGGAGACAACAATATCATGCAATACAGTTAGGTTAGTGAAATCACCTGAGTTGTAACTTCCAGTCTCACATACCCTCAGCATTTCTGAACAGTAAAAAGACCATGCAATTGTAAGAGCATAACCACCCCTGGGACCCATTCCTGTAGAGGCAGCATTTGAAATAAAATTCGCACAGGGATATAAAACGATTGGTTGGAAATAGAATTCTGCTGACCTGGAATTCTCTCAGCTTGGATGAGGTGGATTTTATGCCGAGGAAGATGAATAATAATACGCTATTTTCAGCAGTCATTATCTAGAATAAACTTCCCCAGATGTCAGTGGCAGTGTCTCCTGAATAAGGTAGAGTTGGATTTAGTAATACTTAGGTTTCATGTGGCATGTTACAGCAGTTAGAAAAAGTTTTTTTCATTTCTGAATCTGTCATTTAGAGACAGAGTTCAAGGTTTAAAATGGCAATGCTGCTATAAGTCGTAGTATCTCTCAAACAAAAGCATTTGAAGGGCATAGAGAGTGCAGTTTCCCATATCGCCCAACACAGTAAAATACAACTCTTGAAGTCTGGGCAGTTTGCTTCAAACAGGCAAATTATTTTTCCTGTGAAGTATACCACCCACATTTGTTTCCTTACCTGACTTCCATTCCTTGGATGTCATTCTGCAGTTATCAACACAGACAATTATACTTGAGATCTGATATTTAGCCAACAGCTAGTTCACTTGTCATACTATAATAGGTAAAATATGTCCACTGTTATTATTTTGGTTATCCCTCCTTTATGAACAGATGCCAAGAACATATCACCTTCTATTACTTTCACTGAGGTTTATTGCTTTAGGAAAACCACTAATTTATGAAACAATCTTCTGTATGGCAGATACAGTTGACCATACACAATCATTCACAGAGAGACACTATAAATCTACCTGGTAGGTTTTCTCTATGACCTTGCCATAGTATCATCCTCTGGTTTATGTTTCCAGAAATTACAGAAGCCAACAGACTTGCCTATTAGAAATGATTCTGAGTTGTCAACGTTGCTCATGTTGCTTTATGCCAGACAAATTCCTGAGGACCCACTTCAGCAAAGTACTTAAGACTGTACTGAAGTAAACTAAAAAGGTTGTTAGTAGCGAGAAATGTGAAGTTCTGGAGTTTTTGGTCTGTTTGTTTTTTAAAACCTCAGTGCATCAAGATGTTAAATAAAGGTACATGGGATGTTATATTACGTTATTTCAGAATTGAAAAAAAAGAGTGAGAAAGTATAGTGAGGTGTACTCTTTGAACTGTAAAAGTTACATACGGAAGCTGCAGAAAGATTCTGCAGTAACAGCAAGTTTATGCTAAGAAGGAATGTTCGAATGGCCACAGGAATGATTTGAAGGTACATTTATTGCATTCAGTGGGTGCAATCAACTATGTAACAGGCTTATTGTTAAAGGAGTAGTATTGTTATTTAAATAAGTACAGTGCTAAATTTGATTAGATAGGCCTCATAAAGCATTTCATTGCTCTCAAATATCTCCCATAGTTCCACTCGGTACAAATATGTAAACTTACAGGAGTTTCTTTAGTAGAAATACACCTCCTCCTGTGGCTCCAGGATGAATTACTTGAATTAACAGGGAGGTAAAATGCCTTTAAGGCTGGAAGATGTAAATATCACATATGACAGGTCACTGCTTGCTCACTATAACTGTACATCCTGTACCATTGATTTAAATGACTGTTTTACGACATCTTTTGAACAAGGGCAGTAAGCTGAACCTAGTCACTCCTGGGAAGGTGTGAATTTACTAAATTCCAGTATCCCTTTGCTTTGGGACATGCTGTGGTGTGTGCCACATGCTCTGGTGTCTCATATATATCTGTGCATCTAATCCACTCTAAAGCACATAGGAACCAGTGCCCTAGATAGCAAAGTGTGTGTGACATTTTGGAGTCATGCTATATGCTGAATTCATGACAATGACAGCTTCTCGTTTTCGCAAAATGTCAAGGATCAGAGCTTTGCATATGTTATAATGAAATACTATGTGGATAAGTGTTATGAATGCCAGCTTTAAGCCCTGGATAACTAAATTCTTGCCTGTTTTTTTGTTTATGATTTACTGGAGACTATGCTAATTAGTGTTTCTTTCTCATTTACTCTTACAGTTAGGTATTCATGGATATGCTTTTGCTATTACAAACAATGGATATATTTTGACTCATCCAGAACTTAGGCCTTTGGTAAGAATACCTTTTATTGATATATATTTATTTAGCTGTATATATTGCATTTCTTTTTCTTTTAGCATGAATAATATAATATTCATTAAAAAATTAAATTCAACAGACCAGTTACAGTATATTGCTTTAAAACACATTCTCGTTCATGGTAAATTTACCTGTAGAAACAAAGATTAGCATTAAAAAAGGAAAATAAATACACAAGTTGTTTCTGCAAAAGATGCAGGCCTCCATTACTGCAAAATGGCAAAGTCAGAAATTGCTATAATTATGTTCGTTTTACATTGAAACGGAATGCTGGAATGCTCTATTGCTATGTAACAACCCCTATTTGTCATATTAAAGTGTTAAAGCTAATTTAATATAGGTGTAGAAATTTCAATAAAGCATATCTTAAGGAAAATAGGGGCACAAGGGATTTTTGTACTAAAAGAGAAATAGCAGCAAATTTTACCTTTAGTTTCCCTTATCATCTTGTTTGCATTAATCACAGCAAGAAAAATAGAAGTGCCTGTTATGCAAATGTTTATCAACTTAACACCCTAGAGAACTGTTACATTCTGGATTGCATCATTGTTTAGGAACAGCACTTGCAAGTGTTCCATCACTATCAACTCTTAGCGAGGCATCGGTATTAATAATTCCACTGCTGTATACACATGGATGCCATATGTATTTCTCACGCAGGCACTTCAAGTAATGTCCGATTTCAACAATATTTTAGCAGAAAGCAGAAATATTAATTGGATGGATAAATTCATATAATAATAAAATTATTGAAAAGCATGATTTATTAAGTCATTAGCATATCTGATGTTTTCACTCACCCAAAGAATTTTTCTTTCTAAGATTTGGGCTAGAAATTACACACCTAATTAACGTTTGTATTTGCACTTATTGTTTCCCCATTTATTTTTTAACCGGAGTAGAGCTTTTGAAAAGTTCAACAGGGGGACTTCCATGGGTGAATGGAAAAACATTTTCTCAGTAACTTCACTGTAAAGTGGCCAGAAAATCTAATGTCAAAGCAGACAATAAAGTATCTTGGAAGGAATTTTAAAATAAATGGTTTAATAGTAATTTTTCTTCTAAGAATATCACCCACGGGTCTGCATGGTAGAATTTTTCACAACTGTGGAAAGGAAGACAATGCCTGTAGAGAATTAGGCAAATTACTGACCAATAAGCACTACAATTCTCAGAAATGGCTCTTGCAAATTGTCCCATTGGCTTTTGTACCTTTCCAAAGGTGAGACACTAAAGCTGTTTATCTGGGTGTGGACAGCTCAGACTCCAGCCAGTTACACTGAGATGCTCCAGTGACCGCTTTTTTTCTCTACACTTGCCACAGATGACTTCTCATAATGATGAATTTGTATCTTCTTGTTTTATGGGAATTAGGAGCTCTGCTACTCAAATATATAAATATTAGGCAGTAAAAAACTTCCAGCCTCAGTAGAAGCAGTTTACTCTTAAGGAAGTTAAAAAACTAAATCAATACCTAAGCATTTCACCCCTCCGTCAAAATGTGTTTTGTCTCTACAAGATATTACATACATGAGAAGTATGTAAGTGTAGGATTTATGAGATTGATACACCACACCTAGACCCATCTAGTCCAGAATCCCATTTCCAGCAGCGTCCAACATGAGATTGTTCCTGAGGAAGATGCAGGAACTGAGTAAGTGGATGTGGAAAATCTTGCAGCAGTCAGTATAAATATTAAGAGTTTCAGATAAGCTTCTGCTCATAAACATTTGGTGCTAACATTTTAACATTAAGACTCATTAGAGTGGGTACTTCTGTTATCCATACTAACACACTCATTTTTGTCAGTCTGCTTGATTTCTTGTAGCACTGATTTTTCATATTGTAACTTTTATGCACAGTTTTTATTTTGAATTTGACTTTCAGATTTCATTAGAAGTAGTTCTTATGTTATGAATATGGAAAGCAGAAGCTCCTGATCTATTTGTTCTTTTCCATTTCTTACTTTGTGTAATAATTTCTGATTTTTATCTCATTGAATCTTCTCATCACAATCAACAATCAGTATTTTCAGTTGTGCTGTAATGTTTTTCTACTCTTCCTTTTCTGCATTTTGTTGCCATGTTCTCTGTATTTTTCTGACAACTTACTTATCCATTCTTCCATGTTATTTCTTTTTCTGACTGAGATTGCCCTCTGAGCTTTCTTTGGTAACCATAGCAGAGAAGAGGCAGCAATAGGGGCTGTACAAATCCTCATTAGAGCACCTGGATTATATACAAAGATTTCTTTAATGCACCTTCAGGTCTCTTCTGCTGCATCTTCACTGCTTTGTTACCTCAGCTAGCTCGTCCATGTCAAGCGACTATTTGTGTAATTTTGCTTTTACCTCACATCCAGCTGCACCCTAGACATAACCTTAAAATTGCTTAAAAGAGTCAAAGTTACCAGCACACTGACTAGATCTAAAATTTGAGTGTCATAGCATTATGTATCTTTTCCTACAATTTGCTACTTGAAAATTTCTATTAGACTAGTTATGTTAATTCACCTCAGCAGTTAAAATGCTGAAGTAAATGTTGTTGTGCTTTAATGTAAACTTTTTCTATTAAACTTCTTTTTTCTTTGTGGGAAAAGCCACAGCGTGGGGAGAAGTCTTCAAAGTTTTTAGCTGTTGCAATGGAAAATGTGATAGGAGATTGGTTTTAGTTCATGACTGGCCACTACCTTCAGAATATTTTTTCTTATCTCTGTATGTATTAAAACACAGTGAAGGTGGGGTTTGTTTGTTTAATAGCTCATTCTAAATTGGATAAAAATGCATTATTTTTTACAGTATCCCCCAATTTTCATAATATTAAAATCATGACTTGGTCTCAATTCCTAAAACTGCTTTTGAAATCTTCAGGTATCAGAGGTACATCTGACAGCACATATTTGCAAGCCATAGGAATATATATTTGAAAGTTCCTTATCTACATCGCAAGAATTTGACAATACATGCATTCGCTGTACTGTCCCCTTTTTCTTCTGGCAAATTAGTTCCTTCATAAATATTGGTATTTACTCTTTACAGAATAGATATTTGAATGAACAGAGGGTAATGAAATCCAGGAACAGTGGATAGCTTGAAGTTAGACTGACAAGGGGTGTTACCCTCTTTCCTTATTTCTGTTGTGGTGGCATGTTTTAATAAGGCAAAAGGTGGTTTTCTGTTACTATCCCTCTCCCCAGTGTACCTCTGGAAGGCACTGACTTCATTGCCTTATACAACAGTCTCTCTTTTTAAAATCAAAATGTTGGGCAGTAGCCCGCAAGCTGTCAACTACAGGGAACTCATTGTGATATATTCATGGTCTGTTCATTTCATTTTTTTGGAAGAGTCATTTTTACCTCTGGGTTCTGTCAGTAATGCGTAGTGGGAGTCTTCTGTTGACTACAGCGGAGTTTTTGAGAGTGAAGTGATTGCTGGCTTGGGCCCTTAGATTAATATTGCAGGCTGAATGCTGATACCATTGTAACTAGTGGCAAAACATTCCATGAAATTTGTGACAATAGGCATGTAGGACTGGAATTAGATAGTTCACCAAAGATATTATCTAAAATTATTTGGGTGGCTTAGCGTTTACATACAATTTACATCCATTACTGACTTGATCCACACTGGTTTATATTGCTATTGTATTTTCCTGTGGTGATGTAAAGCTAGAAAATTACTAGACTCCTGAGCTACTAACCCCAGCAGCCATATCTGTTAGTTCTGAAGTTGACATACTGCTTTTTAAGGAATTGTCTTAGGGGACACTGAGCAGACAGGCAGGATAGCAAACAGTCGCTGAGGAAGAGTGCTTCCTGTTGCACCAGATTTTTATCTTATGCTGGCCAGTATCCTTAATCATTAAGCTCGCTACATTTTTGTGCTGATTAGCCTATGGGGTTTATGTTTAAAAATGTTTTTCTTGGAGATTTCCTCTCTTGTTTCTTTTTTTTTTTTTTTTTTAATAAACTTGGCTTTCAGTTAGGATGACCCATTGCGTGGGCATGGGCAGCTGGTGGGAGTAATTGAAGGAAGAAGAGGAAAGTACTTCCTAGATACTCAGAAAGTACTTGTAGAGGTTTATGACAGCTGTTGAAGTAGCCCCGGACTTCTAACTCAGTGCTGGCTGGAAGTTTTCAGGGGTGACTGTTGCCATAGAGGGACCGGAAAGAACTTTTGGTTACATTCTTCTCTAAAAGACATTACCGGAGCGATGAGTCTTGACAAACAACTTAACAAATCATGATCATCAGGGAATAAGGAATCCCTTGGAAGTTCCTTTTGAAGAATAAAAAGACAGAGCTTGTGAGGCCTTGCCAATTAAATGATTGAGTGTAAATTACCCGTGGTTTCACACACACAGAAACTCTGATTTTATCTCCCTTCCTTTTGTTGCCCTTTTCTTCCCCAGTCCACCTTAGGCCGTGCCATCCCTTTCTCCCCGCGGTCACCGGCTGTCCCGTTCCTCACCTCCCCCCCGACGCNGTTAGAATCCAGACACCCATCTCAACTAGAATCTAAATGAAAATTGCCTTGGTCATCTTTCTGCTGTATTTCAAAGCCTTTTTTTTTTTTTTTTCTTTCTTTTAATTGCATAGTGCATGAGTATGTTTTACATCTTTTCACACGTTACGCCCTTTTCAGCGTGCGTTTCCTATATAAAAATACTCCAACAGCAACTCAAGAAACTATAGCTGATAGTAATGATGTTTCAGGGTTTTTTTAATATTGCTGTATCAGAATGCTCCTGTATGCTGCATTTTGATTAAAAGCCCATATTTTTACAGAGTAGCATTTTATTTTCCACAAAAGAATACTTTAAACTGTATGATGTAATTTTGAAGTTTATATTTAGTTTTAAACCACAACTTACCGTATAGAAAATAATGAATTGTTTGGGAGTTCAAAAGCGAGTTTTGAGATTTTCAAGGCAGTAACTTGTTTTCTGAGGCTCCTTACACATGCTTGAAATGCAAACAAGAGGACAAAGTTTTTCTCGGTTATGTCAGATTGCTTGCTTTTCATTATCATGTTAGCACTTGCAGTGTGCTAGGTGTTACTCCATTACATTTTAAAAGGCAAAATATGTCATGATAATGGTTCGGTTTGCCATAGAAATGAGTTTACTGAATGTAGAGGCAGAGTAATAAGTGATGTATACATACACTTAAAACCAACCACCATATTAATTGTGGCTGATTGCTCATTCCTCTAACTGTCATTGTGTAGTCTGTTAAATGTTGGTGCCAGAGGAAAACTGCTTTCTTAGGAAAGTGTAGTGGGATTACAGAGAAATTAAGGAATGCCACTGAAAGATTAGTGTCTGCCATAGTCACAGACCGACACCTTTGTGAATCTTATCAGGTGTTAGGCGTTTGTACCGTTGCCTCTCACTCCTAATATTTGTATGGTTTTCAACGAATAGTAGTGAGATTGCTAGTAGATTTTGTGAAGTCTGTGGGTTTTTTGATTCATAGTTGGCAATGGAATTTCTATTTTTGTTCAAGGAGTAAAGAGGGATTTTGTTTTCAGGAACTGTTAGGTTCACTTAGGGTAGAATACTCAAAGTCTCTGAACAAGAAGCTCAAGTTCCTTAATTAAAGAAAATACGCATTTAAAGACAATGCATATGTTATGGAATCAAATTGCATCTTTTATTCAGATTCTACCATTTTTTTGATAAATGTAAGATTAAGAATGTGTTATGACTTATGAATTAATCTAGTGGCATCCACGATGACAAAGGATTTTGTGATATTTCTGAGTTTAAATCAAAATCCTCTGTCTGAGAAGATTGAGGCATATGTTCATACTCTCACTCTAAACTCAGGAAGGCTAATAATGGTGATTTTCTAAATGGCTACATGTGAATGCTCTTTCTCTCTCTGTAAACCAATTCAAANCCGCTCCCGGGGCGCGCCCCGGGACAGCCAGGGTCCCCCGCCCGCTCCCGCGGGCCAGGCGGGAGGTGCCCGGGGCTGCGCCGCGGAAGAGCCGCCGTGCGGAGGAGCCGCCATGCGGTGGCGCCCGGGCACCGCCGAGGGCGCGGGGGGCGCGGGGGCGGCGAGTCCCGGCCGCCCGGAGGCGGGGGGGGGCTGGGGGGTGGTGGTGGTGGTGCTGCGGGAGGGGCGGAGCGGGGGTGTCCANCAGTAACTTGTTTTCTGAGGCTCCTTACACATGCTTGAAATGCAAACAAGAGGACAAAGTTTTTCTCGGTTATGTCAGATTGCTTGCTTTTCATTGTCATGTTAGCACTTGCAGTGTGCTAGGTGTTACTCCATTACATTTTAAAAGGCAAAATATGTCATGATAATGGTACGGTTTGCCATAGAAATGAGTTTACTGAATGTAAAGGCAGAGTAATAAGTGATGTATACATACACTTAAAACCAACCACCATATTAATTGTGGCTGATTGCTCATTCCTCTAACTGTCATTGTGTAGTCTGTTAAATGTTGGTGCCAGAGGAAAACTGCTTTCTTAGGAAAGTGTAGTGGGATTACAGAGAAATTAAGGAATGCCACTGAAAGATTAGTGTCTGCCATAGTCACAGACCGACACCTTTGTGAATCTTATCAGGTGTTAGGCGTTTGTACCGTTGCCTCTCACTCCTAATATTTGTATGGTTTTCAACGAATAGTAGTGAGATTGCTAGTAGATTTTGTGAAGTCTGTGGGTTTTTTGATTCATAGTTGGCAATGGAATTTCTATTTTTGTTCAAGGAGTAAAGAGGGATTTTGTTTTCAGGAACTGTTAGGTTCACTTAGGGTAGAATACTCAAAGTCTCTGAACAAGAAGCTCAAGTTCCTTAATTAAAGAAAATACGCATTTAAAGACAATGCATATGTTATGGAATCAAATTGCATCTTTTATTCAGATTCTACCATTTTTTTGATAAATGTAAGATTAAGAATGTGTTATGACTTATGAATTAATCTAGTGGCATCCACGATGACAAAGGATTTTGTGATATTTCTGAGTTTAAATCAAAATCCTCTGTCTGAGAAGATTGAGGCATATGTTCATACTCTCACTCTAAACTCAGGAAGGCTAATAATGGTGATTTTCTAAATGGCTACATGTGAATGCTCTTTCTCTCTCTGTAAACCAATTCAAATGATACATTGCTTTCTTTACGATGATGCACATCTTTATTTCATTTTATCAGTCTTAATACGGAAAGTTACACATAGAAATCAAAGCTCACGTGTATATTGCAATACCCTCATAGAACTATATTGGCGGTTTAGCTGCCTGAGTAAGTCACCATTTTAAACTTAGAATGTTGACTGTCACGATATATTGTATTAAGCTAAAGCACCTAGAGTGTTTAAAGATTGCTAGATCATCAGTGCTAATTCTTTTGTAGCTGTAAATTCTGGGAAATTTTTTTTCTCCTAATATAGAAAAACAGAGAAATCCAAGTCTCAGGGGAAACATTAATGCCCCACTTAAGCAGTGTTAGCCTTTCATAAGCAGCAAATCTCATTTCTCTCTGGGGAGTCCCGCCTGGAACGTAAGATAACCTACACTTACCCTTGCTTTATTCAGTGACTCCATAAAACTCTACAGCTGTAGCTGACAGCAGAATATTTAAATGATTTGAACAGTGTAAATGCCTCACGTTCATTTAAATAACTGAAGAATTCAATCACTTGAATGCCAATGATTATTCCTATTGGAGTTTACATTTCAAAAAAGACAGCCCATCTGAATCCCTGTGAGAGCATTAAATTGCTATCTAATTAGGAGTGCAAAATTACATATATTTAAAAGATAATTAAAGGTTTGAAGGCTGCTGAATAACTGGTTGTACATATAAATGAATCACTGAAAATTTGTTAGCAATATGTGAAGCTTTCTTTTATTCTTTGCTTTCAGCTTTGAAGTTAGGTATAACCGAGCTCATGGGTTTAAGTCTGGTAGTATTAAGATAAAGGCAGATGTTTTTAATTATTTCTACTCAAACCCCAAATAATTATAAGCAGCTGCCAGTTTTACATAATCCCAAATGATAAGGTCCTGAGAATGCAAATAAAATCCTAAACAGAGGGGTTGGGTTTTTTCAGTGGAGTAAATCACATACATGTCACATGTTGCTAATCAACTGCAATCCACCTGAAAATGTGAGCTCAGCTGATGTACTCTTTCTCCAGTCTGTAGGTGTGTGACTTAAAGCTGGGGTTTGTAGTTGCTTTTACCTCACTCCTCACCCTGTATATTCTATCTTTTTTAAGCAATTTAAACATTACTGCATCATTTGTAATGCAAACATGTTACAAGTGTAAACAGACAGAGTAATTTAAGTACACGTGGCATCAGAATTATTTTCTTCCATTACTTTGCTAGAAGGTCCTTCTGTGTACATGGTGCATCTAATTGTTCCTGCTTTTTCTCTGCCTGGAAACTTAGAATTGCATTAGTCTCTTTTCCCTAGCAAGTGACATGGCTCCTGTTGTCAGCTATTCTGCAGTAGTTCTGCAAATTTTATAGTGTGGCAGTTTTTTACTGCCATCTGGCATGAAAAATCAGTCCAAAATAACTGTTTTTTACTGCCAACCATAACCTAGGAACTTCTGGATTAACATCTTAAATAATAGGCTTCTTATCAAAGTCTCTCTTTGGAAAAGGAAGTTGTTTTTCGTATTTTCCTAAGAAAATCAAGATGTTACCTTTTTAATATTAAAATAAGAAGCTTTGTATAGAAAGCAACTTTGGTTTTGACTAGACACCTATGAGTGTTCTACAAATTCAAGATTAAGTGCAGATCAATAAAAGATCATTTGATGCTGCAAAATTGGTGAAAAGCATGAAATAAAAATATCACAAAAGACAAATATGAACAGGAAAAATATATCCGAATGAAATAAAGAGATTAAAAGCCAAGCAGCAGTGATTTACACTGAGATAGGATGCTGCTTCACATGCATCCCCAGGCAGAATGTTTTGGAGCTATGGAGTGCATGGTGAATGAAAGCTCAGTCGCTGCAGGTGATGTTATATAAACAGGTGAAGCAGTGAAGGGAATTTTCTCAGGACCTTCCACTCCATACCAGAAAACAGTATTTTCCATTATCTTGTCTTTGTCCCATAGTATTTAAACTCTAAGTATTTTATGAGAGATGTATTATTTTATTAGTGGACTAATGTTGAAGGACTTAATCCACATTTAAAGGAATTTGCAATTTGGAATTATTACAATCCTTGCTGACAAGTAGGAAGGAATTGCCCTCCTCCCCTTCCTATCTGTGCATGTTTACATAGCAGAGTGGCATGGCTGGTTTTGGAGAAGTGCCTCACTTCAGGGACATACCCCCCTTTGCAGCCAGGAAAGGAAACAGCAGTAGACTCCTACCTTATTCTATGCAAAGAGCAAAGACGACACATTTGAAGGACTAGTGACAGGAACAGATGGTTCTGCTCCTAAAGCTGGTGTAAACCGAGCTTTCCCCTTGCACAGTCACTGCAATAAGGAATAGTGTGACTCAGCAGCAGTTTAAGGTAGGGTGGATAGCTGGTAAAGGCCTCTGTATCAGTCATTGCATTGAGCGTGTAAAGTCAAGTTCAACGCAGTTTCCATTCAAACAGCTGCAGTTTTGCATTGCGTCAATCAGAGCTACAGTAGACAATAAATAAGCGGTAACATTAGTGTCCAGAATCTTAGAAAAGGGAGGTAGCTGAATAACTGGCTAGTTATTGCAATAATGCTAGTGTAAGTTGCAGTTATACAAACAATTCTATTGTGTCTTTAATTATGTAGAATTGAAGCTCAGCAAAACATATTTTCGTATGTTCAAGTTTGTCTCCTCTAAACAAAAAAAAGGGATCATTCTCAAATCTCTTTAGATTAATACGTTATCTTAATTTTGAAGTACTAATCCAAAAAGATGAAACTTAATCGATTGCTATGTTTTAAAATTGGAGGGTTTTTAGTTCCTTATACCTCACTTTTGTACATAGGACAAGTTTGGCAAGGAAGAGCTTTCCCTTCACATTGTTTTACCTTTCTAGCTTTTGGTTGTTGTTTAGCAGATACTTTCTTGCTATAATATTTTCTCACAGATGATTCCACAAGTATGGCTAAGAAAGGCCGCTAAAATCTATTGATGCTTCCAAGGCAGCTGTCACAGCGACTTACTCTCTCCTACCTACCAGGCATCCAGATGGAGCATGTCTGAGAAATTCCAGTCACCTTAGACCCGAGGCTTGCAGCTGTTAAGATGTAGCTTGCTCCCTCCGTGATCACATTGCTACACTCTGACTTTATAAACACGTGGCAGGTCATATTCAATGCAGATGGTTTGGGACTGCTTGTGTTAAAAATAAAATAAAATAAAATCAAAGCAAAGGGTTTAATAATAGAACATGTAAATGGTTGTATACGGGGTGGTGAAAAAATGTTATTCAGTCTTTAAACAGTACACGTCACATGTTGTTTGAATCATCCAGTGCTATAAGAGTTTGGCCAAGCCTCAAATAAAAGATACTGAGTAAGATAAAGCTCATTCTGCTTACCAAACAAAATCATTTCCTGTGTTCTTTCCACAAACAAAAATATGTTGGAGCTATCGTGTAGTTTTGAGCAGACTAAAAGATTCTTGTATTGCAGTCCAGATACTCAAAAATTTTTAGTTTTTCTTTTTTCCCCATGGCTTAACTACTTTATAATATCACCACACATTTTATACTGGCCAAAGCAGATTAACAGCACACAGTTCAAATCTAGCTCTTTTCTTCATGCACTTAAGTCAGAGTAATTTGGTAGAGCTCCTAGTTTCTATCTTTCCCCGTTGGTCCCTTAATAGTTTGTTTCAATACTTTATAGTAGTCTTGCAGATGGGTTTGGCTTCAGCCTTCAATCAGTGTTTTATATGTCACCCAGGAGTCTCAGAGATAATAAGTTAGATTCGGTTTGCTACCAGAGAAAAAGATATAGATGAATGCCATTTTTAAAAGCTGGTGAATTGCTTCTATGGCCATGAATAACTTTTACTAAGAAATTAGTTAAGCAAAGAAACTAGAAAGCAGCTAGAGAAGAATGGCTAATTGAACAGTGGTGTTATGAAGTGTTTTATATTGTATGTACTTGCATTTATGTTTTAGGCCCTAGTTACATAGGCATAACGATATGTAAATGAGAATGTGGTAGTATCTTCATGAAGGTCAGATTTGTAAGCAAAGTTACCCAGATGTACAAATAATTGCTATTTTTTGGTATCCTGTCCTTGCTGGAAGTTGGGTTTTATTTTCTCTGCCATCTTTTACTGAACTGGAACACAAATCTACTCTTCACTTTCTGAATTCCTGTGCAGGCAATTAAACAGTAGCCCCTAAAGTGAAAGAGCTGAATGAGGGGGTTAGGCATCTCACTACTTTATTAGTTCCTGTCCTAAATGTGTTTAAGAACTGCAATTTCAGTTCCTCTGAGTGCTTAAAGAGCCTTGTGCAAGCGTTGGGATTTTGGCTTTGTTTCTGCTTATCTGAATTTTTAAGATATGAATGCTTCCAATTCTGGCTTTGCTGCAGAACTTTGAATGTTTTATCCAGGTCTTCATTTGATTGCTTTTGGATTGTGTTTTTTCTCTTTGAGTGCAAGGTGTGGAATCTATATGATTAAAAGAAATACAAAGCCAAAAATCAATATGATGCAAATTGTTTGCCTTATGTTTGAAGGCTATGTCTGCTGTCAGACACACAAGATCAACTCCTATTGTCATAAGTAAGGAGTTGCACATGTGTCTGAGAATGCAGTATAGCCCAGAAGCTCTTCAACATCTGTGAGCAAGGATGTAATTAAACATTGGAATTGGTACAGGAGCTGTTTGTTCTACTCAAATGATCCCAGCTAACTTCTATGTAACACTTTTCCGCTCTCGGTATTTCAGAGCTTGACTGTAACCATTTGTATACTAAAGTGACTAAATCAGATCAAAGATTTGCTCGGGTAATTGGTGCAGCCACAGAGAGCAGACATAGTTACTCCCTGTAAAGATTAAAGATAATATTGATATAGCTGCAGCCATAATGAAAGGCGTGCAAAACAGCTCCAAAAATCAAGCCTGCTAATGAACTGGATGTTATCCTCTCATATTTTATTCTTATGAGATTTAACTATATTGGCTGCCAATTTTGCACTTGGTATTTGGGTATAGTTATCTCTTTGGCTTTGTCACACAGCAAGAATTAATTGTAGCACTGAGCTGCTTGAATTCACGGTCTAGTGTATATGCATGTGCTGAAAGCAGAAATTCTTTACCTCTCTCTACCCATCTGTTGAATAGCATTTTCCCAGAAGTAGATAACTTTGTTGTTACAAGAATGGTGGCTTCTACCAGAGGCGCAAGAAAGCATGTGAAAATACTCTTCAATTGCATCTGCGTGAGTTCTCAGAACTTAGTCAAAGACTTACACCACTAGAGTTGCCAGGATTTTTTGTTTTTTAAAAGACTAATGAGAATTTATCCAGAATTTTATCCCACATAGTTTCCCAAAAGAATCATCTGTAGAAATAATGGGAGTATCCAAGTTGTTATGAGCAAAAATTAAGGAGGCTCAGTGAAGTCTGTGCTAGAAGAAACTTTACACTGCTACCAATATCTCAAAATTTCGTTGTGATTATCATCTGGTAGTCAATATTTTTTAAAGTTTGCTGTTCTTCAGGAAGATTTTGTCATGCCTATTTTTAAATACTGTGGTCTACAAAAGCAACTGTGAGATTCACATGAAAATCTTTTAATTTAGAGAGGAAAAAGTCTGGATGGGAATAACCTTCTTAATGCTCAGAGAGCAAGGTTTTTCTTTGGCCTTTCTAATCTCTGTAATCTGCAGAATGTGATTGGAAATTTCTGCACCACTGGCCCCAGTGATGAATTGGCTGTCTCAAGCACTGACAGGTTTGGTTTATGGTATAGTTGGTCCTGCCCTGAGGGAGGAGAATCAACTATATATACTGCCTTACAGGTACATTTTGTATCCTTCTATGATGCCGTTCTTGGGGAGTCACAAAAGCAATATGGGGATTTTTCACAGTGTCCCAATGTCTCCTGTCATACTTCATAGAAAGACTTGTGGGTTTCCCTCCCACTTACATGCATCATAAAAGATAAAAGACCAGATTTCACATTATGCTGATCCTCTCACAATTTTTTTTTTTTTTCCAAATATATTCTCATAAATTGTCCTAACCAGTTAGGTTCTTTATTCACAGATCTTCCTAAATACTGTTTTCTTCTTCCACCAAGCAAGATTTTGTTCTTACACTAGTAGGATCTCTGATTTTGAATGTTCAGCAGAGGGCAGAATTTCCTATGTTATAAACTTCTCAGTGTCAAATCAATTTGTCGCTAGAATGTTTATTTTAAATGTGTGATTTACAATGTAACAGTGACTAGTGATAAAAAAAACCTGTAAATTATCATTATTAATATTGTACTTTTTCCCCATGAAGTTGTAGGAAAAACACAGTATCAGCAAATGTTAGCACCATACTTCCCAAGACTTGCATCTTATCTTGTTTAAAGAGAAATGGGTAAACATTTTGTTGATAAGATTATAGTAAATATAACTTCCTGTACAGCTGAAAGAGCTAGTTTGAGACATTTAACATAAACTACAGGATCAAAGTCTCATGTATTTTCCATATGGGGAGAAGGAGGTACAACTGCTGAGTTTGACTTCCCAGTGTGACCGTCAAGAAAAGCTTTGTATCATGGCAAGAGATCATGCAAATAATCATGTGTGATGTAGTTTTTTAGTTCACAGACAATATTTATGCAGCAACACAGTGCACTTTGTATGAATTAAGCTGCCTACAGTTATGTGTATTGCATACAACCAACATGCATCCAGCAAATTTTTAAAATCTTCTGATACAACATCTTTGTGCAAATAAAACAAGATCTGCTCAATATTTCACCTTTTTTATGTCAGTATGAAGAGGGGAAGAAACGAAGAAAGCCCAACTACAGTAGCGTGGATCTTTCTGAGGTTGAGTGGGAAGACAGAGATGATGTGGTAAGTGATGTGTTTTAAAACCCTGTCAGAGGACATTGTCGCATCCTGCTACTGTACCTGGAAACTGTTTAAGTAGTTATTAGAGAGGGAAGCACAATAGCCCCTTTTACTTCATTCAGAATTTTATAACAGTTTTGTATTGATCCTTCCTTACATATGCATATATGAAAAGCACAGACTCTTTGTATCTTTGGTAAAACTCATCACCCTTGCATTGTCCCTGCATCCCATTGTGTATTTTTGCTGGATAGCAAATATAGTGCTAGAGAAGGGAATAGAATATCTCTTTAGGGCTGGCCCAGACAACTGCTGAAACTCAGAAATGAAGGAATGAGTTTAACTTCTCTCCATGAGATCTGTCTTTCCTTAATGGAAGTAATGAGAGCTGTTTTCCTTAAAGTACAAAATCAAAAAACATCAGACGAATAAACAAAATTGAATTCTTTGACCTCTGTTCAGAGCACAGAGTCACTCCAAACTCCTAATTTCAGACATATGGGTAGCTGCAGAAGCATGCGTTCTGTGTCTATCAGCTGTTATGCACACAGTCCTTTCCGTTAAACTCATTTTTCAGTGCTCCATCTACTCTGTAGTTCACGCTTTTACCTTATTCTTTCTTACCTTGCAGGCTTAGCCTTTTCTGCAGTACTGTATCAAAAGCTTTCCTTATGTCCATGGCTTAACCTTTGCCTGGTCTTTCTGTTACTTCCTCAATAAATCTGATTTGTTAGGCATGATTCGTTTTGTGTGAATCCGTGCTGACTGTCCTTAATTAAATCGTAACTTTCCAGGTGTTCCCCTTTCTGTCCTGTAATTTAGTTTTTCCCATAAGTTCTCTACTGCCAAAGTCACGACTGCATGTCTGTGTTTTTCATAGATGTCTCCTCAATCCCTTCTCAAATATCAGTGCTGTGTTAGCTTCTCTCAAGTCCCTCATACCTCTACTTTTCCAGAGAGGTTTTGCATATATCCACTGAAGGTTCCCATATTTACTTTGTCATGTCCTTCCAAAATCTGGGATGGATCACGTACAACTGCCCCTGGAGTCTTGTCAGTCTTCAGATGTACTAATTTCTTGATCCCTGTTCTGACATAAGTCTATATTTTCCTTCTCCCTTACAAAATATATATCTTACATTCCTCCCTCTCTCCACCCCCTTAGTGAATAGTGAAACAGTTCATTTATGTTTTAAGCAATGTTGGTTTCATCAGGTGATAGATTGTCCTCATCCTCTCCGAGAAGGCCATCTTCCCTATTCAAAGTTTTGTGTTGGAGTGCACACTCAAACTTTTTAGAATGTGCCTTGTATAGCTTTGTGCACTTTTCTATGCATACACTATTTAAGTTCTCCTCGTTATATTTTCATATACTGTAGCAGCCTTCTGCGATCTTGGCAATCACATTGATTTCATATTTTATATCTTGCCTCTTATCTTTGATGATGTTTACTCAACCAGTTCCTCTGAAAATGACCTTTTAAATCTCCTTTCAAATGTTATTGCTGTAGTTAAGCGCAGCTTTTAAACCTTTTTTAAAAATTATTATTTCTCTTTGTTTTTTTCTTTTTATTTCTTCCAATACTTTCTCTGCTTAATTTTTACAGCTTTAATCCCTCATTTTTAATCACATCTGAGTAGAAATTCAGTGTTTCAGTTAATGTAACATTGAACTATTTCTGACATTGAAAATTAAGTTTTATTTATAGTTGAGATTCTATCTGAATATACATGAAAGCAAAAAGTCCAGATTTAACTCTCTCCAAGATTTCCTTTGTCTGAGACCCTCAAGCTCTGTCACTTTTCCTGAAAATTTCTAGGAAAAATTGAGTTTTGTCTATCTATAGGCTGCAAAAAGTTTTATTTCACATTTTGATGAATGATACATACAGACATTTTATATGACTCTTTCCCTTTTACCTAAAAAAAAAGTTTATTAAAAAATAGTTTTAAATTGTAAAATAGGAACAAGCTGCCTTTCCAATTGTTCCATCTTTTGCAGGAGAAAAGAAGTTAATCTACATTACAAATAGACTAAGTTGAGCATTGCATTTGTAGAAAAGATCCAGGTCCATTGCCCACTATGTAAGAGTAAAAAAATAGATAAGTCATAAGTGAAATTATTTTTTATAAATATTTAATACATAACAGAAAAAACTTTAGATATTCTATGGTAGGTTTGGAGCAGCAGTAAACACAATTTTCAGTACTCACGTATAGTACAGGTGTGTTGTGGTGACTTCCATGAATGATCCCCATCTATCAATGCTAATAATTCACTAGTACATGCCTGGATAATCAGGCATTCTTTGATAAATTATCCCCCAATAGATAGGTTTTGTAAAACAGCTTACACATCTACTGTTTGATGATTAGTGACCAAGATCAAGTGTTATCTGAAACACAGCAGGCTAAATATTGTAGAAAATTGTATTAACGTTCCCAATGTTGTCTTAATGCTTCAGCAATGCCACACACAAGTGGAGACCTTCATGCAAATATCTAAACAGGAAAAAGTGCAATGTCAAACAAATAATAATTTTACAGCTACTTTTAAAAGTAAGCTTGGTATCTCATTCAAGTTTTTTGTGTTTGTGTGAAATAAGATGTAAGTCGTTTATATCATATTGCTAAGACCTTCAGAGGTGCTGATGGTCAGAAATACTAATAGAAGAATAAAAGAGAAGGAGATATGAAATGAAGTAATATTGGAGCTACAGGCAGAGTCATCGTTATCATTAGGGCTAGAATGAGAATGGAATTTGAAGCAAGTTCTATAGATGAGATTAGACAGCATGGCCAGCAGGTCTAGGGAAGTGATTGTCCCCTGTACTTGGCACTGGTGAGGCCTAACCTTGAATACTGTGTTCAGTTTTGAGCCCCTCACTACATGAAAGATACTGGTCTCCAAACAAGGGCAATGAAGCTAGTGAAGGGTCTACAGAACAAGTCTTATGAGGAGCGGCTGAGGGAACTGAGGTTGTTTAGTCTGGAGAAAAAGAGGCTTAAGGGAGACCTTATCACTCTACAACTACATGAAAGGAGGTTGGTGTTCCCAGGTGGGCATTGGTCTCCCAAGTAACAGGAGAAGAAGAAAAGGCCTCAAGTTGTGCCAGGTCAAGTTTTGATTGGAAATTAGAAAAAAATTCTTCACCAAAAGGAGGGTTATCAAGCATTGGAACAGGCTGCCCAGGGAAGTGGTTGAGTCACCATCCCTGTAGGTATTTAAAAGATGCGTAGATGTGGCACTTAGGGATGTGGTTTAGTGATGGACTTGGCACTTCTAGGTTAACAGTTGGACTTGATGATCTTAAAGGTCTTTTCCAACCTAAACTATTCGTTGACTATTGTAATGAAATCCATCTCTTTATGCAACTTTTCTGATGTGAGGATCCAAACAAGTCTCCAAAAAGCGTGTGTTATTTTTGTTGATCTCTTGTAATAGGCAGTTCCTCAATATGGTTAATTTTGAGTGAAAATTATAAATATTGTGTAGGAGACTTAATACTTTGTCGAAGTAAATTATTAACTTGAGAGCTACATGTGGCTCTGCTTCACTCAAGACCTTGGATTTGATGTTCTTGATTTTTTCCAAGCTTGGGTAGTAAAGCATTGTTTATTCAACTGTAGAGGGAAAGAATTAATGTATTCATATAGCTGCTTTTAATAAAATAGACTACTGCTGGTATATTTTTCTCCCATGAAACACTTATGGGGAAGCTGATTAAGACATTTTCTTACTTTTTACCACATTAATTTAATGGCTACATAGTTTTCCAAGAATATAGAATGATCTCATACTATAGCAGTGAAACTGGGCTGTTAGCAATTGATTGGAAGATATTTAGTTGAAGGAGCAATAATGATATTACTCTGAAGAGGTGAAGAAATAGGTTTTCTCTAGTCATCCAATAAGGAAAAGGTGGCAGAAGTAAGGTTAGATTTTTATTTTTTTTTCACCATAGAATAGAGTTGGTGTAAATATATACTCATCAGTTTGTTTTCCAGGTTAACAGTACCTTCTGTCTTGCTGTTACTGCTTTTTATTAGAAATAGAAATCTTAGCATCAGCTTATTAAACTAAGTGTCTTCCAGCAAAGTTTGGGAATATGCAGTACCAAAGACAAGAAGTTTCAATTTGGACAGAAAGCTTTTTCTCATTAACTCACTTCTTAAAATTCTTTTATTATAATTTCTAGCTGAATGAAATATTTTTTTCCAAATAAAAAAGACCATGAATGAATGTTTTGGGGCTTGAAGCCAACTGAGGCAGTACTTATTTTATGCATTTGAGGAGGGAGATGAAACTGCAGAAGAGCCGAGAAACCAGATTACAAAGCCAAGAAATGTAATCACAGCAAGAAAAAAAAAAAAAAAAAGAAAAGTAAAACTCTAAATCCCACATGCAGACTTGATCTTAAACACTACTGAGAGTTTGGAGGCCCTTTTAGTAAATCTATGCCTTGCCTGAGGCTTGTGGGAGGAATGGGTCTTAGACAACTGCAGGCACCAATAGGAGAAAAATGAAAACCACGTTAAAGATAAATGGAACTGTTCTGTAAATGTTAGAAAGTAGATGGTTAATTAAGACCAGCTTTCCAAGTCCAAAACCACAAAACTTAAAATGGGAAAATATTTCCAGAATTGCCTATTATGTATTGTTAAAAAAAAAAATCTACAGCAAAATATATGCTTTATTTTATACATGCCTCCAGCTAAAAATTATTCTTTTACACTCACTGACAGAAGAGTAAGACTGTTAATTCAAATCTAGATGCCCCAGAATTAAATTTAAAGAGCTGCAAAGTTTGCAGTTTTTGATAGGTCAGCCATGCTCAACTTGTTCCTGAGAATAAAACCAGATATTTCACTGGCAAGTCTGGTCATTCTCTTTTCACTCCACACTAACTCAAAAAACTTGCACAGTGCATTGATATGACTATCTTCACAATTTTTCATTGAAATCTGACTGAATTGCCCAATCTGGCATGTAGTACTGGAGAACAGGAGATATTTATTCAGCAAGAACATGATGTCCAAAATTGTGTTCAGATAGATAAGCAACAGAAGGACATAAAAATGCTCATTTTGTCAATATTATTCTGCATTTTGAATAATTCTGAAGAGGGAGCATGAATTGATTAGTGATAGTAGAATTTTCTTACTGTAATGAAAATTACAGCTGTGAAAGATTTATAGGTGCTTCTTACCACAAAACCCCCACAAATATAGCAATTTCACTTTGTAATAGAAAATATCCTTAAACTTTCTGCATAAGCAAAAGAAGTTGCTTCTTCCATTCGTAAATCTAAGAACATTCAAATAAAATACTTCCATGCATGAATGGTATAACTGCTAAGCAATAACTTTCTTATTTCTTCCCTAAAATCCTGAACTGACAAATAGGGAAATTCAAAGCACTAAGACTGAGGATTTCTCAAAAACCATATTTTGTCCTTCTTTAGTCTCAGCCCAGAGACCCTGCTCTCTGCCCCGCTGTGTACTCAGTTAGGGGCCCTGCAGGTCATTTTGGCTGATAGACCTGGGGGACAGTTAGGGTTTTTTTTACTCTTCTTTATCATCATGGCATGCTCACCTAAAAGAGAGGCTGTGTCAGCTAGTGTCCTCTGGGAGGAAGGCTCTTCTTTCTTAGATGTGCTAAGGGAAGACTTTTTAGAGGTGGTGGGTAAGGAACTTTGAACCATAGATTTGGGAGCCTGCAGCTCACGTAGAGGCTAGAGTAAAGTTACTGAAAAACAGTTGTTTGTGGTAATCTAAATAGTAATGGATTTAACTTGCAAAGCTGCAGGTATAAAACCTTTTTCATTTATTTTCTGCTTTCTCTGTCTGCTTTGAGTTTTGGGTTTATGTAGTAATGAAACCAGTTTTTGAAGGGAATTTAAAAAGTCTTTTGGATGACTTTGAGGGGGAGAGGTCCAGGTCAATTCTTAAATCTGTGACTGACCTCAGGCTTCCATTCCAGAGATAAAATTTATGACCTTGCAAGGGGCACCTGGACGCCAATGGACAATGAGAGGGAATCACAGAGCACTTCAGCTGTGTGTTCCCATTGAGACAGGTTACTGATCAAATGGGCTGTCATTCTTTTGCTAGTTTGAGGGGGAGTGAGGGAGCAGGTGCTGATCTCCTCCCTCTGGTGACCAGTGATAGAACCCATGGGAATGGAATGAAGCTGCGACGGGAGAGTTTTAGGTTGGATATTAGGAAAAGGTTCATCACTGAGAGAGTGGTCGGGCACTGGAACAGGCTCCCCAGGGAAGCGGCCACAGCACTGAGCTTGACTGAGTTCAAGAAGCATCTGGATAACGCTCTCAGTCATATGCTCTGATTTGGCTGGTCCTGTGTGGAGCCAGGAGTTGGACTCGATGATCCTTATGGGTCCCTTCCACCTCAGGATATCCTATGACCCTAAGTTCTAATTTCTGATGCAGTTACGATGCAGTTTCTGGTACTAGTTTAGGATGCAGCCCAATGTAGAGTATCAAGCAGAAGCAGAATCAATAGTGTAGGGTAAGGGTGTTTTTCTCTTTTTTACTTTGTTATTATATCTATAATTGTTGATGTATTTAAACAGAGCCGTGGTCTAAATTCAGCTAAATCCATCTGGGAACCTGGTCCTTCTCTTTCTTTGCAGTAACTGCAGAATAGGAGCCAATTACACTGTTCATCCCACATAAGATCCAGATTACTACACAAAGAGCTGTTTTACTATGAAGGATGCTCGGACCCTAAAGTTGTGCGGCAGGAATCTTAGCCTATACAGTCAATAATAATATCTGTAGGGGGGTTGTTCAGTGTGTTGTTGTAGAACTACTAGAAATGAAGAAAATTAAGAACTGCTTGGGCCAAATAAGTGTAGCAGACAGCTCAGAGTTGAAAGAATCACCAAAAAAAATGCAAATAAAGGAATTGACACACATTTCCTTCATTTCAGCTCCGAAATGCAATGGTGAATCGTAAAACAGGGAAATTCTCCATGGAAGTGAAGAAGACAGTGGACAAAGGGGTACAATGTATAAAATATTATTCCAACTAAGTATAAAGCAAACAGTTAATTTATTTAACAATTTTTAAGATTGACATAAATATGATTCACTGCAGTATATTTTTTTTTCACTCAATGTAAACGCTTGTAATTTTATCCGTGACTAACCACTTGATCGTTTATGCATTTCTTATAGCAAACTAACTTCTTCCTCCCCTCCCCTTCTGACTTTCTTGTTCTGAATCTAGAAGCGAGTATTGGTGATGACAAATGACTACTATTATACAGACATCAAGGGTACTCCTTTCAGGTAGAGCCGACCATAGTAAATGGGCATTTCATCAGACTCACTGGATTTGCATTTGTACAAAGCTTGTGAACTCATTAAAAGCTCATCAGCAGAAGTTGACAATGAAATATCCCTGGACAATGCTGAAAATAGCAAGGAAAAGGAGCCTACCAGCATTCCTTTCAGCTTTTCCAGGGATGGAAAGTTTGTGCAAGCTCACACAGGCAAACTCACTGTGTTTGTCATGGCTTACGTTTCATTAAAAAAATATTCAGTTGAGGTTTACATTGAACGAAAGGCTTTCGCAAGTACTTGGAGAGCTATAAATACTATAATCCATTTAAGTAACTACATATTGAGCCCCATTTTGATTTTTTTCCACAACAAAAATGTAATGTAAAATAAGATTGTATTTCACTTCCAGTTTGAGGTTTGGATATTTTGTTTCTCTGAACTACTTTCAGTGTATTTGTATAACTAAAACAGAGTAAGTCATCCATGTTATTTTGGCATGCATCTTAGGAGGAAAAAAAAAAAAAAAGAGAAGACATACAGGAAGTAACTTTAAAAATACTCATATTTGAATTAGAAATAACATATTAATGAAAGAATACTAACCATACCTTATGCTTAAAGCAGGACGCTGATAGTTGCAATACTCAACTGAAATTTTCTTCAATGGAACCATTTCACAGAACTTGAAATACATGTCTATATAGAGAAAATATGGGCACATTTCTCTGATCTCTAATGCATGTCTTTATTCTTGTTAAAATTCACACATGGGTAGTAAAATGCAGTGGATTTTGTTTTGTTTTATTTTAATTTTGTGGAGTTTGGTGGTGGGTTTTTGTTGTTTGTTTTTGGTTTTGTTTTTTTTTCTTTTTTCCTGTGTCACTGTCATTCCTACCATATGTAGTAAACAGATATGGGGCTACATATATGCATGCAGTGTGAGTTCTGATTCTTAGAACAGAAATATAGTAGGAAAACTGTCCTGCCTTTTTCAGCACGGTCTGTATCTAGTTTTGATGAGTAGGAGTATAGATTCAGGAAGACAGCAGGGGCAACATTTATTAAAATGAGCACTGTAGTGTCAAAGATGTTTACTGTTAAGCCCATTTCCAGATTGAGCTGTTGATTGCAGCACATGTGCTCTTGGAGTTGTGCCTCTATGTGTACTTAAAGTATCAGCCCAAGCATTTTCAGTCTTACTGGCAGGTTCCTAGCCTGATAGAATCCCCTTGACTGACTGAATGAATGAATGAATGCCAGAAGGAACTCTGTCCATGTGTTCAATAGGAAGAGGCATGGATCCCCCAGCAAGTTCAATTAAACTTGAATAGTTTAAATGGTAGACTAAAAACCAAACCAAAACTGGGTACGTAACTGTTGAGAGTTTATGAAGCTGAAGTCAATGCAAAAAAGTTGAACTATCTAAAAATACAAATCACAGAAAAATTAGTCCAAGAGGAGTCATGACGCTGTTGTCACATATGAAATTCTTTTCCTCTCAGTAGCTCCATTGATTCCTACACTTATGTAGTTTCTCAGCAGCTTAGTCTGATTTACAAAAAATTGTCTCCGTTGTAAGGCCATGGGCATGTTCAAGGCTTAGCTGAAGAAATCTCATGCTGGGTGAACAGCAGTGAGCTTAGAGGGGCTTGTTTATTTTTTTGCCAGAGAATAATGGTAACAATGGTTTACTGCACCTCTAAGCACACATAAATACAGCCGATTGTTGCAGGCATTTCAGAACTGAAACAGCATTGAAGCAGCTAGTTGGACAATAAATATGATCAGTGAGGTTTGGAAACAAACGGTTTTAAAGTTAATCATAGTAGAATAGCTGGAAATGTTAGAAATGAAAATAGCTCTGAATATTATTGTTGTCTCACAGATTTCAAGGTCTGCTTTATTTCTCTGCACAGTTTAGGTGTGGCTCTCTCTAGAGGACATGGAAAATACTTCTTCAGAGGGAATGTAACTGTAGAAGAAGGTAAGATACCTGCCTTCTCATGCTGCTTACACAGTAGTTTTATTGTTGATTTGGTAGATCTAAAGCTTGTATGTTTGCCTGCAGATTCCATAAGGGAATTAGATTTTTTTCTTTTTTTTTTCTTTTTTTTTTTTTTTCTTTAAAGATCTTGTACTTCATGGGATTTTCCCCCTCATTTATATTAATCATAGTCAGACTGTTTGTGAATCCTCTTTAGATGGGGATGATCTTCCATCCTCCCCTCTCAGTGTTCCAGAGAATCACTCAGGATCCAATGGTGGTGTTTTGTTTGTGGTATTTTTGGAATGAAGTAACCACTGAGAGCACTGTAATGGGCTATGACTTTTTTTGTTCGCAGACTATACATTATGAAATCTTCCAGAGTTTTAACTACTTTGAGCATTGTCTACAAGGATTTACATTTTGCATTTTTATAATAACAGTGGAAGTAACCAGAGGAAGAACTGTTCTTTCTTTATGGTTTTACTTATTGATAAGTCCACAGTTAAAATGAGTGGAGGAGTCAGCTGTGAGTGGTGATAAAGCTGTTTGGCAACAAGATCAATGACAAAGGTTCATGAAGATGAAGGAAGAGCAGAGGCATTTCAGAAGAGTGAAAAGAGGGTTGAGAAGTTTTAACAGTTGCTGAGGAAAAAAAATATTTCAATAGCAGGATGCTTTCTGATTTGATGCTTAAATCTCCATTTCCAGCTCTGCTTCTTGTTTTGTCGGTGGTGTTAAACAAGACAGTTAATTTCTTCAGGTCTTCTTCCTCAGCTGTATTTTGGGACATGAATGTGTTCCTGTACCCAGGAGAGGTGTAAAAAGAAATGCTTTAAAGTTTGAGTCACTTGCACAGCAAATACAGGTCTAGATAGAAAGAGAGCACAGCAGGAGACTTGGGGCTGCTTACTCTCCAAACTGTTCCCAACATACTTCTCGCCTATTTTCTTTAATACAGCCATACTTCTCAGCCAGTCTGCCTGGTATTTCCTCCTGGATCCATCACTAGAAATGTTAACATAGCCCTAATGAACCGTTCCTTTTCTTCCACTCTTACCTTCACTGGTTCTCTATCACTGACACCTCACTGTCCTCCCCAAGGACTGTAATTATAGTTCTAGTTTTCACTTCCCTACTTTCCTTAATTGCTCTGTCATTGTTTATTACGTACTCAGGAGTTTAAACCCAGACCCTGCCTTCTGAGCCCTGTTTGCTTATTGTCTATTGATAAGTGTTTTAAGAGGTTTTTAAAATTGCCAAAGTACATTTTTATTGTGCTATATAACTAATGATACAGTTCTTGTTTACAAGGATTTGCATGACCTATTAGTACAATAAACCTATTCTGAACGATCCCATAAATTGCTATTTGTGTTCTTGGGCTGTGTGCTTAGGTTTTGAAGTAATTGTTCTTTTTAAAGAATTTTTTTTTTTTTTAAAGAGGAAGAGAACAAATCTCATGAATTGAGAAGAATGTATTTTAGCATAAAGAACTTTACTAGTCAAATAGAACAAGGGAGTACGAATAGGAGTCTTTTACCATTGTGTATTTCTCTTTGCTCAAGTTTTCTTCTAAACTTCAAATATATCATGTGAGTTATTTATATGAATTAAATATATCAGCAAAAAAAAAAGTTTTTCCCAGCTTTTCAGTTTTAGATCTGATTTAGTTGGCTTTGCCAGTTTGTTAGACCCTAAAGTGTTTTTGAACATAGTTTACTGTGATTTATTACACCATGGTAATAATGCACTTTCCAAGAAGGAAGGGTTTTTGTTATGAAGTGTATGTAAATAACCATCTGTTGCCCAGACTGCTCCCTAAATAACCCATTATTATTCCTGTTACAGGTTTACATGATTTAGAACACCCTGATGTATCTTTAGCAGATGAATGGTAAGCCTTAAACAAAGCATGAAATTGGTGTCTGTTACCCTTCTTGGTTTCATATTGTATGTGCTTGCTAAGCCCAATTCTTTATGTTCAAAGACAAAGAGAGATCATGCTTATACAGATTAACATTTTAATGTTTTGACAACATGTTCACAGGTCCTATTGCAACACCGACTTACATCCTGAACACCGTCAAATGACTCAGTTAGAAGCAATTAAACGCTACCTCACAGGAAAAGAGCCATTGCTCCAATGCAAGTATTTTGTTAAATATGCATGTAGTAGGCTTTACCCCAGCTAAAACCCGTTGTACTGAACCTTCTACAGAATGCAAAGCTACTTAGTTTAACCAGTGATAAATTGAGATTGGATTGCTTGGCTGATGCACTTCGGAATTTCATTTGGTTTTGAGCTTTTTCCAGGGTATCAATAAAGATATTGATGATACAAATTTTTTACTTTTACAGTAAAGAATATGTCTGAACCAAACATTCAAGTTTCTGTTCAGATGGTGTAGCTATACTATGCATTATTATCGCTCCATCTGGTTTTATAAGTTAAACAGGATTGGTCTGAATCAGTCCTTGGATCACGCCTCTAAAGAATATGCCAGATATTTCATGAGTATTTTAGGGACAATGTGTATGCAATTAGCATTTCTGAACTGCAAAGCAGAATAAAAAAATTCAGGTGGATAAGTGCATATTTTGTCTATTTGCAGAAATGTAGAGCTTTTCTGACTCTTAGTAGACCTAATTGTTTTGACCTTATGTCATGTGCAAATGCGATCATTAGATGATATGTACATGTGTTACATGAAAAGGAGAATAATTTTTTTGGTTTTAGCCTAAAATTGTTGTTGGTGCAATGATACATGAAAACTGCATTGTGATTAAATACTATGTAATATTACATAGTAAATGTTGAGTAGTGCAAGGAGTTTGCATATCACAGATAAAATATAGTACAGTATAAAAAAAATTGTTTAGTCATCTAAAAAAATTGTCTCTATGTATATATGTTTTCTGATTTTAATATATTGTAACAGGTGATAAAGAATTGATCCAGGAAGTTCTGTTTGATGCAGTCGTGAGTGCACCAATTGAAGCTTATTGGACCAGTCTAGCATTAAATAAATCAGAGTAAGCAAGCTTTGTGTCAGTCATGGGTGAATTTTTAATAGTTATGTTGATGAACTAGTGGAATATCTAAAAAATCCTAGTATGCATGAAAATATTATATTGACCATTTGATCTTAAATACCATCAATTTTGAGTTCAGTGTTAAATGTTTATGTTGCAGCGTACATCATGATGATTAGTCGAATGGTTACCCCATTTCCTCACTATAACTACAACTTACAGTTTTGAGTATTTCTAACAAACAGTTTAGAGTACTTGAGAAATTTAATGCAAAATTTACCAAAATTGTTGATGGAATTGGTAGTTTGTCTCAGAACAAATTATATACAGAAAAACTTGCATTGGTAAAATAAATTATTTCTTTAATCTTTTTGTTGTTGTTTTTGTTTTGTTTGTTTTCCAGAACTAACTGGGATCTAGGTTCCTGTTACAGATAATCAGGAGATTAGCTGGTCCTTTTTAGAGTTTATACGTTTTACTTAATTTATGTTATGATATACTAAGGTTTTAAATAACAAGATGTCTTATATATTAGAGAAAACAGGTGTTGAGATTACCAGTTTGCATGAAATACTGTGGTTGAAAGGCAATTCTGGAGATTATCATGATTAGATTTTGCTAAATTTGAGCCATTTTGTTAAAAATTGAATGAAAAAATATTTTGCTGTAAAACACATACAGAATGAGTAAAATCAATGTGATAAAATCTGATTTGTCAAACTAAGGATTATCTGGTCTCCTTTAGAAGATAAGAAATTGTTGCATGCTTATATACTGTAGACATTGGTGAATTTATAGAGAGGCATAAGGTTTCTTGGAATCCTCCTACAGATCCAGTAAACACAAGGAAGACAGCTGCAGAGAGATGCTAGCAGGAGACTTTTGATCCCCTTTCATGTTCTGACTTACACTAATGAGGCAGGCCATTGATTGAGGAATGAAATACGAGACAGCAAGATGGCTAAGACTGTGGTCCCTGGTTTTGTGCTAATATGGCTGAAGCTCTTGTAGCCATACAAGAACTAGTTTTAAAGTAGCTAGCTTGGTACTGGTAACTGCAGCAACCTGCCATATGTTTTTTCCGCTGAGATCTAGAGGCTAAAACCTGTCCTGATGACAGCTACATTTGGCACTGAACTAGCTGGTTTAAATCTGGCTTAGTTTTTGCTTGCTTGAGCAACAATCACACCTATAACTTGAAGCATAGATGTACTGCAGAAATGATGAATGGGCTAGGAGTGAGATCTGGAATTCCTGCTCATCTCGAATCACTGGGTGCCAGTGGTTATTAAATAGCTGGTATATACCTATGCCATACCTTTCTATTCCCCACCTATCCTACCAAATTTACTCTTTGACTTTTTAGTGACTCTTGGTCTAAATAACATTTCTACATCGTACATTTTATGGAACCCACATGACTTTAACTTAAAAACCCCAGCATTTAAAAAATAAATAAATAAGGGAACTATACTTAAAATAATCTTTCTCAAAAATATGTACACTTGTACTTTCTGTGACCAGTAATACAACTTTATCTGTTTACTGTCTGGAAACATTATCTTTGCTTGTGTTCTGTTCTGTTTCAGAAACTCTGACAAGGGAGTAGAAGTTGCCTTCCTTGGAACACGGACTGGACTATCTCGTATCAACCTGTTTGTGGGTCCGGAACAGCTTACTAATCAGTAAGTAACAAAGCTATGCTTGGCAGCCATACGAGAAAAGAAGAAAAAAAATGTTTATTTTTAGGAAGCCTATCTACTGTTTCTTCCAGGGTTTTAAGCTGGTGCACTGAAATACATAAAACACGTTAGAAAGATTTTATAGGATCCCTTTAGATTCTTTTTTCCAACCGGAACATTTGGAACAATGAGCTATTTTACACCTGTAACCCATACAGTTGCTTTCTCCCCATGCCCTTGGAGTTAGCCTCACATCTTTATTCTTCGGAGCAGAATTATGAATATGCTACATCTGCGGATGTTTTTTTTTTTTTTTTTTTTTTTTTTACTATTTCACCTGAAAAAAAATACCTTGTAGGCTTTTTCAGGGATTTTGTTGTGGAAAAAATTTTTGGCGTTCAAATAAAGTCAAGTGACAGAAGTGGACTGAGTGAAAGAGAAATCAGGAGATCAAATCATTCAAGAGTTTCCATTTTGCTTGGAGAAGATGTAATCTAGTGGAGGTACAGGTTTCTTGAAATGGAGAGCCATAAAATAAGGTCCCATAATTAATGACTTCAGGCAGCAGTTTGATAGCGTCAGGCAAATCTATATGCATTATTCATGTATAAGAAAATCTGCACTTGATGTTTATGATAAGCTAAGTTTATTGAAGATAAAATTATATGGTGCTTATCTGACCACAAAATATTGTTGTAGTGTGAGTAGCCTGACAGGTGAGATCAATAGCACTGTAATTTGTTAATGTCAAACAGCAAGCCAGAACAATAGCGTGGAGACCATACTTGCTCTTTTCACTGACACAAACTTTCCTCTGTCAACATTCCCTGAGATTATTGAAGAATAAAATATGTAGTTGGCCACTACCACCCCTTACATATTATTTGGAAAGTAGGATGTTAAATTACTTTTTTTCATTACTTAAGAGTGAATGCCAGTGGCAACAAACTACCAAATCTCCAGTGCCTTTTCCACTTTGTAGAGTTCACAGTTCTTGCATTGTGCTGAGAGAAAAAGGCTTTTTAGACTAAGCATTTTTATTTGTGCACATCAGTACAAATGTTTTTAGTGGTACTTAGGGGCCCTATTTTTATAGTACTTTTTCCATTCTTCACAACAAAAGCAATTGCAAATGTGTCACAAGTATTTATTAGGGGCTAAAGTTAACTCTTTTGTTGAACAAATGGTATTAGAAAAATTGTCCAAAACCATTTTCTTTGCCAAAATATTGCATTTTGGTTTTAATTGTCCTTCAAAGCTAGAAACTATTGTGTGCTGTGCAACAAACAACAAGTATTTTCTTTCTCTCTTCTTTCTCAAGAGATTTCCTGACAGCTGAAGATAAGGAGAACATTTTTAATGCTGACCATTTTCCACTCTGGTACAGAAGAGCTGCTGAACAGATACCCGGGAGCTTTGTCTATTCAATCCCATTTAGTACAGGTCTATACTTTTGTCATTCTCTAAATGCTGAGCCATATGTGATGCTGAAAGGAGTCCAAGTATGTTAGTACCAAGTGGGCTCTGTAGCTAACCTCAAATGTTAATCTAAAATATGCATTGAAATTTGCAGCTAATTTACTGGTCCTTTGACCAGGTGCATATTTTACAGGGCTCCAAGTGAAACCCCAAGATGTGGTGTAATGGTTTTCATTTAATATTTGCACAGGTTGAACTTACAGCCTAGTAGACCAAGTGTCCAAATTAATGAGAACCTCTACCTTTGTTGCCACTTTTAGCAAAGAAAACAAAAGTTGATTACTCATTTCAGTGTTTTAAGCTTGTTGTTGGGATGCTGGGGAATTTTGAAATGACAGCGTCTGTATGTTCTGTGCATATATGGAACTAAATCCACATGGGCTGTTATTTCAAACCAGGGGGGAAAAGCTCAATGTCCTCATTCTGCAATATATCCTTTCAATTAGATTTTTTTTTTCCCCCCTTAATACACCCTGCAGAAACCGCAAACAAAAGCAATGTAGTGACAGCCAGTACTGCTATTCAGCTTTTGGATGACAGAAAATCTCCAGTTGTTGCAGGTAAAATTGTTGTATTTTGTTTTATTCATTTTAAAAGCAGTTTATGAGTTCTTCACTTTCTCTTTTGCATTAGCAGGAATTTAACGTAGGAATACAATCTTTTAAGAAGAGAGGAGGAAGGGAAGATGCAGTCACACCTATAAGATATAATTGAATATTATTATAATTGAATGACTTAGTGTAAAGAATACTTAATACTCTTCTCCCTAAGAACTTGATCCTTTATTAATTGGCCATCCAAGCTTCCTGCGAACTATGGAATTTGACTTAATGGAAATAACCATTATCAGTGAAGCATTTCTAGTAGACACAATTCTATTATCATCATAAATCAGAATATATTATGTTAAGGAAAAGGAAATATAAGAAAGGACTATCTGATGTGTAAAGGTTCCACCCAGTCTTCAGGTTTGAAAATCCTGTCCTGTAACAAATGATACAAAGTGGTCCTTTTGTCTAGATTATCAGAGATGTGATTTGGTCAGAGCATATTAGTTGAATAACAAAGCTCTACAGTCTATCAGCCAAGAGTATAACAGTGCCTGAAGACTAAAAGGTGATTTGACAACTAGAGAGCAGAGATAAAACATACAGATTTAAAATTAGAATAATTAATTTTTAAACAGTTGGATGTTCCTCATTCAAGTTCAGATGCTTTTCTGAACGGTTTTCTTTAGTTCCCAATGATTACTGACTTTGAAGAAAGAATTACTTTAGAGAACTCTTATGCCAGAAACCAAGGTCTCTTATCTCAGGGAAAGCTAGTTACCTACCACACAATGTCAGAAACATCATATTTTTCTCATATTTAAAATACAATTTAAATGCAGTAAGATACAGTGAATACAACCCTGAGGGAGCAAGAATGTGCCAGATAATTGGGAAATCTCTAATCTGTTTCCTGAAATGCAGAGTATCTCCACTGATAATAATAGATTTTTAAGGTCAATAGAAAAGCACCCTTCTGACTCCAGTTTGTGTGAATACATTCTTCACAACTTATTGAACTCTTCCATAATGTAACATGAAATCCTAATTATGACTTCATAATCTTGTTAAAACATAAACCAGCATTTATAAACTAGTGTCAATGCAGATATCTTCAAATTCCATAAGATGCAATTAAGAGTTTTCACTGTACAATGAAGAAGGTTGACACGTTACTTCTAGAATGGAAATTTGGAGTTAGCAAAAGGCTCATTGTGCAGTTTACCATCTTCTGTAAGATGTGTGGGGTTAATAGGCATCCTAAAATTTATTCTTTCCTCACTAATGTTTGCGATTTAGTGTTGACTTTGAGAAGGTATTGCACATAACCAGCATTAATAATGTGTCAACAAGCTTTGGGGTTTTTGGTAGGATTGTAAGAGAGAGAGGCAAATACTGGTTCCATTTCCCCACTAATTATGTTTAATAGTGAACCTTCAGAATTACTTCAGTGTCATACATTCTATCTAAAATAAAGATAGGGTCAAAAAAGCTTTTTCATACCAAAGCATGTAAAAGATTTCTATATCTGTAAATGCATAATGCCATGAAAAAAAATGAGCGGTGTATTTACGTTCTGAAGCACATCAGTGTTTTTTTACTTTTATTTCTGTAAACTTTAGAAACTGTGTGCTGGATACTTTTTTCCAGTATGAAGCATTTTTAAGAATTTCCTTTGAAATTTCCTCTTGTTTGGTTGCATGCTTTCAGGTTTTTTGGGAGGGAGGAGAGGAAAGGCCTCTCTGGATCTGTACGAGCTGTTTTCTGTGAAAGTATCACTCAGCCAGCTACAGCCTTTCAGAGACAAACAAGTACATGCGTTATTCTTGTCCTCTTTGAGTTGGAGATCATAAGTGCGACTTGTCAGTCCTACTTTTTCTGTCAGAAATCTTTCAACAAAGTACCCAGAATGTAGTTCAATTTTTAGGTTTTATTATAAGGTTGACAATATGCTGGTTTAAGCAAAATGCATTTGGAGGCAGAAACTGGAGCAGTGGTAAATGGGAGAAGTTTGAAGTTTTTATTAGCCAGACTTGGGAGACTAAAGTAGGATTATGGGAAACATTTTCGAATACCTACATGAAGTTCAAATTTGGCCAAAACATCTCATTTTAATTTGTGTGAAGTAAGTATTCCTCATCCCCATTTGGTCTGAGTGGATTACGGAAAGCAGCAGGATGGGATACACATTTCATGTAAAATCACTCTGTTCCCCAGAGGGATTTGACTGAAAATAAAACCGTGCCAGAATGTTGTTTATTACAAATCACTACAAGAGTTTAAAACTGGCAGAGAGAAACTAGAACATTATTATAAAATAGAAACCTGAGTTAGACCTGCCCACAAGGGGGAAAAAAGGAACAAACCCAACTCTTACTACAAAATCTGCAGTCTTCTCTATTTTCTTTGTAATTTTTTTTAATTCTGTTTTTGTAGAAAAACATCAATTATAACAGACTTCATATGCAAGTCTACACTAAGGCTTATTGCAAATAGGGAAGACTCAACTCTTTTTAATATAGGCAGAAAATCCTAAAATAAATTATTCTCCAGACTGTTACTACAGAGAAGTTGAGTGTCGCTGCTGCTGTTTCACCATCTGTACCTACTAATACCAGTTCACTGTCAGAATGTGTTGGCTTATTGGCAAACACTCATGTAATTTATTTTTAAAATCCTTCCTGCCTCTTTCAATTGAGATTGTGATTTTTTTTTTACTTAAAAGAATGCAAATTTCTATAGAAAATGTGGAAGGAGGAGATAAGTCTTTAATATATAAGTGTAATAGTATCCTATTTATTACTGTGCACACAGAGTTCAATTTCTTTGCAGGAGAGAAAGGGACAGTAGTACTGAATGCAGAGGTTTTTCAGATTTAAGCACATTTATGCTCAAAATTGCTTTGTCATAGTGTTCTCTATGACCATGTTTCCTAAACCAAGTTTACATTGAAATGTTAAGTTTCTTCAAACTTAACAGTTTCTTCAAACTTAACAGTTTCTTCAAACCATATTACAATGTGAAGGAGAATAAAAGATTGTGGAATTTTATTTTTTTATTCTTCTCAACATGGTCTAAAATTTGTAGAATCACCCTGGTCTTGAAATTCCATGAGATTCATGTAAGATGAGTATTCCTTTTGGTGACAAAGATGAAGCTAGTCAATATAGGATATCTGAATATAGGTAGTAATCTTGGTATTAAAAATGAGGCAAATTAAGACCAAATTATCTTTTCCGATGCTCATGTGAAAGGTAGTACATTTCACACTAACCATTGTGAGAGTTCAGCATTACACTCCTGTATTCTTTGATGTTGCATGTTCAGTGAACTCTTTTCAGGTCCTTTATTTGAATCTGTAATTCCAAATAGTGAATATATGGGCATCTGGATAAGCACAACGTGGGATTTCTATATGTTATGTGCATGTTTCTTTTTATTTCCAGTTTTTTGGGGAAGGGTGATGGTTTTATCATTATGATTTTGTTTATAATATTTTTTAAATATTCTGCTCACCTAGACAGTTCTGGACAAGAGATGGAGATAGAAACAAGCAAACAAAAGTCATCATGGAGTAAAGCAGGCTCAAAAAAAAATGAAAAATGTATCTCTCTTGAGATTTTGAGAGAGTTGAGAGAGTATGTGAACCTTCATAGATGTACTTGCCTGTAGATGCATTTTAGCTCAAAAGCTACAGTACAATATAGGTCCTTAAAAGCCCTTTGTGTTGAAAGAGGCAATTTGCTGTTCACAGAAAACATTGAAAATTAGCCCCTTGGGTTGTTTAATTAAAGATAACAGAACTGAAATAATCTTCTTAGTGCAAAAATTTATTAAAAAACACTGAAGAAAATGTTTGATGAAAATTGTCAAGTTTTGTTAACTCTTCTTCATTAAACAAGCAGAACCTGGAATTTCAAGCCTCTTTGAAAAACTCCATAGCAGTGCTTAGTAAAAAGCTCTGGACACCTAGTCAGAAGAATGATGGATTAAATCATACACAGGCACAGTCTTTAGTCTCATAGTCATTTGAAATTTAGAGTTTGGAGGAGATGAGGAGAAATAGTCCATTTCTGTTTAATACGAAGCTGCTTAAAAATTCCAACATTAAGTACAAATTTTCCTTAATTCTTTTACACGTATTTTTGTGCAGACTGGTTATATACCTGAATGGTTGAAGTTGGAATTGATCTTTTGAGATCATCTAGTCCAATCCTAGTGGACTAGATCTTGAGCAGAATCTTGAGCTAGAGCAGGTCACTCAGAACGTGTCCAGTCAGGTCTTGAATGTCTCCACAGATGGAGAGGCCACACCCTCTCTGGGAAAGCTCTTCAAGGGTTTGATCACCCTTACAGCTGAAAAACAAACAAATAAATTTAAAACAAACAAACAAACAAACAAAAAAACTACAAAGCCCCAGTTCTCTCTTTCTTCTGGAAGCAGGTCCAGGTTGCAAAGAGCTATGCAAATTTGTCACAGAAACGCCATGAAATGTGCCTGCATTTCTAGTATTTCAGGAAATAGAACAGCAGTGTGATGCCATGTGAGCATGAGTTATCTTAACGATTAATAAGATTACTGAGTGTCTGTATAACACCATCTCTTCACTTTAACAAATGGCTATGCCGTCAGTTGCAAAGGACCTAAGTACATAGATTTGGAAAATAAGCGTATAAAAAGATGGTACTACTCTGAAACCTAGTTTGAATGTCATCAGCATGTATCTTCCATGATGGAAAAATTGCAGTAGAAAATGGTTTAAAATTATTAGATATAACAAGATATAATTAGGTAGGAAAAACAGGTGGTTTTTTGTTACTATTGCCACCTATCAATAAAACTATAGAATTGCAAAGAAGTTTTGTTTCTTTGGTACCAAAGTTTGAGGAAGAGAATATCTGAAGCATTTTTATATTTATTTTCTACCAAAATATTTTATATACAATCAGTTTTGTATTGGACTGCCTATTTATCAAAGTTGAAATTAGGACATAGAAAACACTAAATGAGTCCTCCCTGCTCGCATGCTTTTCTGTCGTCTCTCAATCAAAATGAAGTAATATTTTAATTCGTTAGTTTTAAAACCATAAAAAAACTTTACCAATAGAGTCAGGCCTGTAGTTTCTGAAAAGAAGCAAGCCCTCATTGCTCTATGTCAACTTAACTGGAACAGTAGATTAAGGGAAGTTCAGTGTAGCTAAGTTAGAGAGAAATGGAAGTACTCCGATAATCTGAAGATTTCCCTTATTCCGTGTAATTCTGGAAAGCAAAGAAATCCATGTTGTTCTTATGTACAGGCATCTTTACAGTCATTTTCTGTCAAAGAAGAGTGATTGTTTGGGATGTGCATTCAAGCTTTGCCATAGTTCTGTGAATCTAACCTGACGCATTCTTTTCTGCTGAAGCTACATAAAAAGAATGATTACAGTAATTCCTGTTTGGACAGAAGAGAAAAAATCAGTGCAGAAAGAACAGGTTTTCCTCACAATTGCAAGCTTGTCAATTGGTGGTTTTGTTTTTCTTCTGTGTATTAAGTATTCCTCATTTGGGTGGCCACCTTCAGAACCTTCTGCGGCAAAGGTTACCAAAAAGTCTGTAGCTTTTGTGAGAATATTAGACTCATAAGGGTCAGATTTTGCCATTCATTAATATGTTGAATAATAGTTATACATTGTGATGTAGTCATTTCAAGAGGATAGATTTACTGTTAATTTCAGAATGATTAAGGATGGCCAAATTTTTCTCACAGCCATTATTATCTGCTGCCAAGCAGTAAAAGCTGAAAAGAAAATGTGAGATACTTTCTACCACCCATGTTACATATCTTTATGTAGTGTCTTGTCTTTCTATAGGTATGTGACATTGAAGATTCCAGGGAATCTGTCCTTAAATGCATGGCAGATGCATTTAATTCCATAGTAGATGGTGCCATAACACAAGGCATGATAAGTGTTAGGTTACTCCTTGTTCTCTGCCACACAGTAATGCTGTGAGACTAGTAGAAATAATTTATCACGTAAGAGATTTCTTGGAAAGAAACATGTCCATAGGGCTTAGTAGAATAAAAGAAACACCTTTTAAAATAGTACTATTGATTTCTGCTAAAACTGTAAATCATGCTTAAGTGTTATTTTATGTATATATTATTTATATTTAAATATACACTAAAATATATATTTAAAATATAATAAGTGTGTCTTTGTAGTCAGATATAGGAGGTGTTATTGAATCTGAAGAAAAGGCAACCTAGCACTCTTCTGTTCACTGACAGTTTGATTTTAAATGCTTTTACCAAAAATCCTTATTATGCAAACAATGAATATTGTGTTTTATACCAGAAAACAAATTGTCCCAAGGAAAGCCGGGATTATTTCCCTTTCCAGTATTTAACTTTTAAAAGCTGATCCTTTATTTTTATAACCGGCTCATATACAAGTTCAAGGGTTTTTTCTCCAAACCCTGATTAGAGAGGTTTTACAAGTGTTGCCATCCATCGCCTTTGTTCTTCTTCTTCTTGTATCATCTTAAGAATAAACATTAATATAACAATAAATTCCATTATTCCATGTTAAATATTCATAGTCAAGATGCTAAAAGCCCTCAGGTACTTCGAATGATGCAATTTGAAGTTTTGGGTTTTCCTTTTTGTTTCCCATCCATAAGCTAAAGAAGATATGACAAAGATTTCATTCTTTTATGATTTCATAGAGGAAAACGTGCACATTGTATCTGAAAATAAATGCATTTACAAGACAAAAATGTTATTCTTCATCCCCTTTTTTTCCTTTTGTATACACACAACCTCAACACTCCATTCAGAGTTTTTTTGAGTGAATTCAAATGAAGTTTGCATGCACATCTCTCTGAACAAAATCTCAGAACATGCTTTGAAAAAGTGACTCCTAATGATTTAATCAAAAGTACTTTGAACTACTGATATTTCTAAGAGTGGCAGATATCGTAAATGTTTTGCAAATAGTCAAATCTGCTATTGTTACAATAGCACATATAGTAAATGCATCTGCTCTGTACTACTCGTAGTTTTTTTTTCCCTTTTTTTTCCTCACATGTATTGCTTTGGTATTGCTATAGTATTAAAAGCATTCAAGCAATGTCACTGTCATACACAGTCCTTAAAATTTATGATACCATCTATAAAATTGCATTTTAGTATGAAGGCCTAAGGGGAAATGAATATGTCATCATAATGACACACCAACCAAATTTTTGAAGCGTTCTAAAATAGATGTTTTCCTTGTCAGGCAAGACAGTGATTTACTTAATCTTTACTCCACATTATAAGCCACAGAAGATTATATTCAGCAGTAGCATTTAGTAAATCCCTCAAAATGCTTTTCATGCTTTGGTGGAAAACCACTAGTTTATGTTTTTCCAGAGTTTCTTGTTCATTTTGAATATTATCTTTGTATTCATAAATCTAATATTAGTGTATAGACTAATGTTTTCAGTTTCAGGAAAATTGAAATGTGTATTTGTACAGTCTAACATTAAACAACTGTCAGACTTAGGTTAGGAGCCATGACTTAGGAAACATGGTCTGTAGGTAACGCCTGGAGAGAGGTAAGCTCCTCCACAGAATGCTTCATGTGATAAAATCCTGCCTCTCTCCACGGACTGAACAGCGAACCTGAAGTTAAAAGGTGTACTCACAACCATTCACACATTTGTATTCATTTGTATTTGTTTTCAATTCATTTTACCATACAGAATTAGTGTGTGGAATAATTGAATAACAGGGCTTTTTAAGATAGTTCTCTGCTAGTATTGGCTTGAGAATTTAACTCCTATTTATCTAGTTCTTGGGCTTTCCTCTCCACTTGTTCTCAGAGAATCTGAGGCTCTGACAGATCAATTAGAACAGTATCCCAACATGTATAGCACTAACATGTATAGAGCATTCCGCTCTTTGCTTCTGCACTTCTGCTTTGCTGTTTGGGAATTTTTGTTTGTTTGGGGTTTAGTACTATGTAATTTGAATAGGAGGAAGATCCTTGTGATCTAATAGCAATCAGATTCTAGGGGCATTTTGCTAAACAGTTCTGCTGCTAGCAAAATAAATCCCTGATTGCAGAACAAGGCAGCAGATAAGCTGTCAGGTCCTTTTATTTGAAAACTTCAAATAATTCTGTGCAAGTATGAAGCTGCAATTCCATAGCATATGAATATTACATTAATACCAGTTTAAGTACTGTGGATTAACTAATTTATTTCCCCTCTGAGTAGACTATATTTCCAAATATTAACAGTGATTTCTCATGTGTTCATTGCGTCTTGAAAGGAACTTTGCAGCCTTATGCAAAAAGTTCAATGTATAGCGTACACAGCCCTAAAACATTGGGGATCCCTCTGTAATCAGTAAGAGAGAGCAACCACAGCTTTCATTGGAAATAGTTATGAAGTACTTGGTCTTTGGGTTTTTTTACTAGGCGTTTCTAATTCCTACTCCTTCTCCCCTGTCGTGGCTTACTGCCACATCCAGGTGATTGATGTTTTCGCCGGTCTCATCTGGGGAGCATACAGTCACGTTTCAGGTGATATAAACCCAGGAAGTACCAAGACTCTCTTACGATTAATATTACTATGCCACTTTCAGCCAAGTTCAAAGATCAAAGTTGTAAAAGTAGGCATATTTTCTGGATGCTTAAATAAAGCCTGGTTTTGTCTTCTGCCAGCAAAGATGGATAGTTATTAGTGGGCAACAGTTGGTATTTTTTTGTTAATGTTGTTAATGATAGATAAGCTATATAATGTCACTAAATGTTCTACTTTGGTATTCAAGAAGAAGGGTCGTGATTTTGTTTGAACATTGTATTACTAGGGAATAATGAAGCTGAATTTTGATTGACTTTTTGCAAGCTCTGGGAGGAAAGATACATATGGCAAGCAAGTACGTTTCAGTTTAAGATTTGTTTCTTTCAATATGGATATTAAGGACATTTTCTGTAACGAACATTGGTGTATTGTCATTTTTAATCTGTGTTCTAAACTGAAATTTCAGAAAGCGGCTTTTGCTGAAAACAAAGTAGTGTGTTTCTGAAAACAAAGTAATTTCTCTATATGAAAGACAGGAATACAATGATGTGTGTACTGTCTCTGCCTTTGCAAATACCTTGCAGAATAGCGTGTCCTCATATTTTCTTGACTTTGAGGTGAAGACTGTTTTTCAGAGAGATTAGGAAAAAATACTCTGCTCTCTGTAAAACCTTTCATGAGATTGCTTGAAAAACAACAATGCTTTCTCAGGAACATGTATCTGAAAAACAAATCTGTGCAGACAGCTTAATTCAGTGGCAGATGTCCATTGCTAAGCTTTACAAATTAAGGACAGTTTTGTGGGGAATCCCTAGATCCAGTCTTCCACTTGTAGCCAATAATTGTTATGGACAATAGAGTGTACCTTTTATCTCTATTTTTTCAGTAGTCAAACATTCCATTTCCTATACTGAAAAATAAATAATTTTGCATTTTTTAATTTAAACAATTGAATCAATACTTTTCTCTGTTGAATGTCTTCTGTTAGTGTACAATCATAATTAACTAGAATTTGTTAATTGCAAACATATTTGTAAATATTGTATATTGTCTTATAAACCTTAAATGAAAAATTTCTCTGGGATTTTTGTTGGTTTTTTTCCTTTCTTTAGCAAACAGCAAGTTAGAAAGTATAAATCAGATTTTGCATGGATTGGCTTGCTCTACTCCCATAGCAGAGTGAACTAATGGAAATATGAAATACTTTGCTTTCTGGCAGAACTCCATATCAATTTACAGCCTTATGTGTGCATGAAAATCCCCTAAGTATCTTAAATGTGACTTGGAAAGAGTTTCTTTAATTGTTGTTATGCCTTTCCTTGCCTCTTCCTTACCTTTTTCCTGTTTTGGTTTTTTTGGGGTTTTTTTTAATTATTTTTTTCCTTAACTGTCTTAGATTAAGGAAGGCCTGAAAGGTTTTTGTTAGAACTAGGAAATACCAAGTCAGTTCTTGTTTTTTTCCTTTGCTTGAAGATATCAAAAGTGTGAACTTATATGTGATGGAAGCTGCATTCCTGTATCTGAGCCTTTTGGAAACACTGTGGGTGAAATCTCTCTGGAGGTCAGAGGTTTATTAGCTTTCATCTTAGGATCTGCAGTTTGAGTGCAACTGTGCTTGTTTTAGGTTGTCACCACAGAGAAGCACTGATTCGGTGTGGCTCTGAACTCCTTTTTTGGCCCATGGGCAGTAAGATGCTCTCCTGTATTACTTCAGTCTTCTCTATCTGAAAAACTATGTTTTGCTTTGCAAAATGTTTTTGCAATAAATGAATAAAAGAGTAGAAAATATAGATCTACAAACATAATTATTCATTAAGCTTTACTGAATATTTAAAAGGGAAAAAAAGCAAACTTGCTTCTGAGAAACATCATCAAGAGATCAGACTTAAAGAGCCTCAACATAAATATTGTAAAAGTTCTGTGCTGCTGCTGTCTCAGCTGAAGTAATGTGCCCAATCTGGGGTACCACATTTTAAACAAAAAGTGGAAGAACAGAAAAGGTTCCAGGGAATATAGGAAAAAAAAAAACAAAGAAAAAGGGGG
>VXBL01002274.1:705339-781468 GCA_013400195.1 Aramus guarauna
AAAAAAAAAAAAAAAAAGACAGTAATTGATTGTTTTCAATGTCTGCTAGATTTAGATTAAGACTGAGATGCTTAATTTTCTCTGGACATGAAAGTAACTGCAGATGCAGGAATGAGCTTTAATATTTAGGTTGCAATTATTACTAAGTAGATAGGAGCAAGGGTTACATGACTCCTGCCATATAGCCCATTACTCAGCTGAGGCTGTTACTGGAATAGCTACAGAACTCCATCTTGGAATCCATCTGTGGAAGGAGAGTGGAGGTCTCTGAATGCCAGGGTACAGCTTCCTTTTGCCCTTATTGCAAACTCTTACTCAGCCTTTGGCCTCGAGTCTTCTGCCCAATGGAATAAACTGGCAAGATTTTCACCAAAGGTTTAGGATAGATGCTAAGAAAAGCTCTTAGATTATAAGCATAATTGATTTCTGCATTAGCTTTCTAGCCAGGTCTTTAACCCCGTCACTGGAGAGATTTAGCAAACACATTAGACATCTGTCACAAATAGCCTAGATGTATTTTATCTAGTCTTGGAAAAGGTATCTGGACTTTCTGATCTCTGTTGGTTGCCTTAAAATAATTTCTAAGAATTATTTAAAAAATACATCTGCACATTCAAAATATTCTTTCTGTTCTAAACTTATATTACTGAAATGGTTTTGGCTCTGATTTCCTCTGATGGCAAAACTGCACTGCAGAAAGTTAGGGTGGACCCTTGAATGAATTCAGCTGAATGTTCTCTCTGTGAGAGAGAAAGTGTAAACATGCGACTATATTATCCTCTGCACTGAAGGGCAGCACTGTGATGGGAGCTGCATCTGCAGCCATGATATTTGCAAAATGGAATACTTGTGTGTGGATTTGGGAATAAGAAGCTTCAGAAATGTCTGTAGCAAGCATGTATGCCAGCAGGATAACGAGTAGCGTCTCTTCATATACGCGATATGTGCTGATTTCAGTGCTTGTGTCTAGAACTGCAGCATTTCTTCTTTCTTCAGCATTTTCTCAGCTCTTTTCTTTCTTCCCTACCAAGTAATTTTAAAATGATATCTAATAGTTAACAAGGTACTTCCTGTTTTCTAAGATAACGGATGCAATGTTTAATTCGTGTCTTCTGGGGCAGATTGGAAGGTGGAAAAATGTATTTGGAAATGTTTTTAACACATGCTTAAGTTATCAGTGGCAGTGTATAGGCTGGCTGGTTCTAAAACTGATTGTGAATTGTAGTTCTGGATACATACCAGGTATTCTAAGATCTTAAAATATAGTCAGTAATTTTTAGCTATTTTGTATTTTTCTTTGCAGAAAGCTCACTCATGTCAGCTACTGGCTGTAGCTGCACCATAATCTTATGTTGTACTAATATTACATCAAGAGCTAGTGATGGAGAATGGAATACTTTCAAGTGGCTACATCAAGATTTCATTATCTCAAACACTCAGCCTTAAATAGTGGCTTCAGAATATACATACACAAAATATATTTAAACTTACATTTTTCACATCAAGTCTTAATACATATTCAAAAGAATATATATGCTTACATTAAAAAAAAAGTGAAAAAGAAAAAAAAAAGGCAGTAATTACTATTAAATCAATCCTATTTAGATTCCAGGCTTTTTAACTGAAGTGAGGGCTTTATTTTTAAGAAACCAAAGACAGAAGTAACTCAAGCCAAGGAACTATCAAATGGCTCTTTTTCCTCAGGAGTCCCATGCTGTTTGACCGGGGCCAAATGTTCTCTGTGGTATTTAGCAGTAATTGCAGCATAGGCACAACCATAAACAGCAGCTGCCAACATCATTAGACACACAATTCCACAGACAACGCCAGTTATTACTACAGTGGCAATTGCATGACGCAAACTAACAGGCCTTGGCTTTGGTTTGGGTTCACAGTTTGCACGGCTGTTTTCCCCGTGTTCGTTGTGATGAGTGTGTTTCAGAGAACTCCTGTGCTCAAAGCTATGGTGGTGAATGCTAGCCAGATGGAAGTGAGCGGTCCTTAGCGGGCAAGCCCCAAACAGCTCATAGGGAACTTTGAGGAGGTCCTTTCCCTTCCGAATCCCTGGTGTTGAGCAGATAATGCCATCACTTATTCCTCCTGGAAAACAAACAAACCAGAGTTATGATCTTAAGATTTGGTGGTTTCTGAATTATCTTAATGTAAAATTAACAGAAACCTGAAGTAAATTTATCATCAACTTTGACTTTATATGTTTAAAGATTTATAACTATATCTTTAAGATATTTTTCCAATTAGATCCATGGTGAGATTATTACACTTCAACACTCATACGAGAGAGTATTTGCAAGAAGCAATTCATCAGGAATTGTTATCTATGATTTTATGGATGTAAAAGTAAAAAACAACTGTGGTATAGAAATAAGAACTAAGCCATAGATGAAAACAAAGAGGTATTGTTAATACCAAATTCATTCAATTCAAATTCATACCATTACTTCTTTGTCTGAAGAGAAATGGCACCAATACACTTAGACAAGATTTCCCACTTGATTGAAATATTCTGTGAAATAGTCATTGCTCTAACATCAAATGCTAACTGTAATGAGGCAAAGAGAAAGTTCAGTGAGTTGTATGTATACATGAGCAATTTTTTGAAGCAAGGCTCATGGTAAGAAAATATACAGAGATCTAAAGGAGTTAAGATTAATCAATCTATTACCCTGCTCAAATTGCAAATGTCACGATTGCTTAGAGTCAGCTTCTGCTCTCTCCCAAAGGATGGTTTTAGTATAACAGGAAGTGAAGTGGGAAGCCTCAGTCCTGGTAAATCACACAGTTGTTCCACAGAGTGTAGAGGAACAGACACCGAGCATAGCCTTCAGGTTCCTAATTAGTCCGTGCACCACGGCTTTAGGGCTGTAGTGTGTCAAGGAGTCAACAAGGCCAAAAACAATGTTTACATATTTTTAAAAAAACTAATCGTATCATCTGAATTTTCTTCCTCTTCTCTATCTAAAATAATCCACCTTTTAGCTAAAGCCAGGCACAGAAATTTTCATCCTGAAAATACTTTGAGAAAGTAGTGAATACAGATGGACCTAAACTGACATCTGGAGACTGCTGCACAAGTATTGATGATAGTTCAAGACAGATTTGGGCATAGCATAGCAGCTTGTCTCTCCTCCTTCAATAGCCAAACCCAAAACCTGGTTCCAGACACCTGCAATGTGTTAGTTTGAATGTGGATATAGATAAAACTCCAAATCCTGCAACTCTGATCCTTCTATGGCTTTAAGTAACTAAAAATTTGTGCTTGGAATATAAGACTGGAGTTCCACCTGAACTGAAGCATTCTCTATAATTGCTTATGAGAATGCATCAAGTGTCCATTAGCTGGATTCAGCAAAAAATACTGAAATCTTCGAGACTTATATTGGACACAACAGTCAATACTTTTAAATTCAGACAATGTTCCATCTCTAACAATGTTCTGTTAGGACTTGCAAGAAATATCTGTAGTGCCACAGTACTGTTTTACTATAAGTATACAACATAAGTAATTGCAAAGATTAATGTGCAATGTAACTGATTTTTCTCCATGTGATTCACATAAGTAATTTGAGGGAAATATAAATGTAGACAAGAACATAGTATCTGAGCTTCCTTTAAAACTTGTTACTACAATGGATTTGTAAGTTCTATATCACGTCATTTAAGTAATCTGTGCGATGTTTGGAAAAATGGAAGGGCATCATTGAATTTCTAAACAATGTTGGGTTTTGAAACAAATTACAATACTTACGCTGCTGGCAAAGTAATTAAGATAATCTCATATGTTTATCTTGGATCATTACATTCTTCTCCACAAAGAAGTCAGAACCCCTGCTGAAATTTGTTGTAGGGAATGGTTCCAGCATAATACAACTAACTCCCTGGAATAATGTAATATTTTAGCAATGCAAAATATTAAGATTTTAACCCTAAGAGTAGTTTAGCCTTTCAACTTTTCTAAAAGGTTGCTTCTGGCAGTGGCTTCGCCTCACCCAGAGGCTATTCCCATATTGGTTTTGTCCCTGTGTAGCCAGTACAGTCGGCTTGTAGAGTTCTGATGCCTGAAAATGGCAGTCCAGTCAGAGACAGCATGGATCATCTTCAGATAGGCTATGTTACAACATGCTCCACGTCACGTCCAGGTACAGGTGGGTAATCAGTACTTCAATCACATGAAAGCATCAAAGCCTGATTTAGAGAAAAGAGAATTGCCCTGCTGTTCTCAATTCTCAGAGTCTGACCTCCTGGGAGAAAGAAATTAATTTCTCTTAATACTTAATTCCTTTAGAATTAAATTATATTCTCTTTTCTACAGCATAACTCATGAATATATTTAAAAGCAGGTGTGACCAAAATATGAGGCTACTTTTATTTATAAAATTCACTGTTCCCCATGTGATGGCATTACATGTTTCTGTCAGGAAATTGTCGATGAATTTAGTACCTCTTCTGGCTAGAAAAAAAAATAGGAAGCAATACTAGGCAAGAATAAACTTCTCTAAGGTGTAACATACGGTTTTAATTAAAGTGTTCTTAAGATATTAAAGAGCTACTACATGATAATTTATAGAATTAGAATCCTGACTTCTCTAAAGTTAAATCAGTATTGATATCTGTCTTAAAGTTTACCCTCATGCATCAGGTAAAAAGCTTTTTAACAGTAGGTTGGTTTCTAGCAAAAATATATTGGTAGAATTAAAGCAAGTGTATGTGCACAAGTATACTTATATAGAGAGAGACACGGATATAAATGCATACACACACTATACATACGTATTTCCAGAATGTATCTGTACCGGCTATATGACTGTGTGTGTATACTTTCTCTCTTTCTCTTTGTGCCAATATGAAGTTCCTCTACAGTTCTAGTTTGCCGCCTGTATTTATGAAAGCACGCATTTTGTGACCTATGCATGAGAATATATTTTAGTGTGCTTCTTTGAGGGGATGTTCTAAGGTGTGGGGTGAATTGTTAAGCCATAGTAGTGACGCTCAGTTAGATGCTGGTTAAGTGTTCTCGTGTGCCTTGTATGTAATAAGAATTCCTTACCTCTGTATAAAAAGCTCTCCAGCCACAGTTTCAGGCCAAAGACATTACAATTACATTGCCAGGGATTATCTTTGAAAAGAACCACTTTCAGGTTTGGAAGTGACTCCAGCAGAACTCTTTCCATTTTCTGAAGTTTGTTATGCTTCACAGACAGCAATGTTATATTCCCTGTGCTGTTTCCAAAAGTCTCAGGCAAACGTATGATGCTGTTGGATGACAAGTCCAGTTCTTTCAGGTGTGGGAGGAAACTGAAAGTCTTGTTTTCTATATAATGAATCAAATTTCTGGTTAGGTTTAGAACCTGTAGATACCGTAACTTTTGGAAAGCACCTGGTGCCAAACTTGAGAGAGAATTATTAGACAAGTCTAAGATTTTGAGCAATGGTGTTCCAGTGAATGCATTTTGGTTGATTCTCCAAATACGGTTATTCTGCAACTGTAGTATCTGAATTTCAGGAGGTAGACGGGCAGGAATTTCAGTAAATCCTCTATTCTTGCAGTCTGCAGTCTTTGAAGCTGTATAGCATAGGCATTTGTCAGGACATCCATGAGCTGCATATATTAACAAGATGACACTCAAAACCAAAAGCCAGTTATCTGTATCACAAGTGAAAGAAGATTTAAAATTAGTTTAAAATGTTTGTCTTTTGACAATATACAGGTCATTAAAATGGCAAAGGATATACAGCTCCATAACAAACAGTAATGTGAATAGCGTAAAGAGAATTCATTTCTTTTACAATACATTAGTAAATTACAGGTAGTATTGAAGTACTTTTGTAATGCAGAATGAAGTTAGTGCTTCCATGGTCTTAAAACAAAGTACTTCCCGTGGCTTTATCTTAAGTACACATGGTTTTCAGGAGGATTTGCCATCAGCAGAGCAGTGATGTTTGAAGGGAATGCGACAGAGTTTATAAAATTATTAAACTGAAATGTTTCTCTTTCTGTGGTAGTAACAACTTTGTGCCATCTTGTGTCAAAAGAATTGCAACTAGAATTTTTATTTTTCTGTACTTTTACCAATTATACTACCTAAAACGAATTAACTTAATGTGCCATCAAAAGAATAACAAGCTTCAAAAACATTGCTATAAAAACAGTTAACAGTATGTTTTCAGCAATCCAAATTCTCTAAGTTTGTCTTTAAAGTATCTATGTTGATCCTTATTGCTTTAATTCCCTTATCTGAATGGCAGCTGTACTTCCCATAGGTACACAATCTACACCATCAGCAAACATTTGTCAAGAAGCTGTTGAAAAGATAAATGGGTTGACAGGAGTACGTAGTAATATTTAGTGTTTTTAACTATCTTCTGCTCCCTGATGTTCAGGTCAATTTTAACTGAAAAAAATAATAGTTTTTACCTTTCATATCTTGCTAATGATCTTACTTTGAAAACAAGGTGCCACAGCATGAAATTAAAAAAAAAATAAAAATCAGATGATGTTGAATAATTAGATTTTCTTTAACTAAAGAAAGTCAGAATAATAAATCCTTTTGTAACATTGTTTTCAGATGTCTCAAATAATTTTTACTATTTCAAAATGAAAAAAACATTTTAGTTACTACTTGAAACCTCTAGAAATTAAAGGCCATATTTCTTATTGACTTACAGAGATGGAACGTTAATTAGTAACAGGGAATATTATATTAAAGGAATAACAGTGTATGATTATAACATTTAATATGACAAATGTATAAATGAAAGTTTTATTTTGAGTCTACAGTTTGTTGCAAACAACTCATTAATTTTCCCTCGAAAATGAAATTGTATTTATATTAAAATTATATATAATGTTCTGCAATACTGAATTCTACATTGTAGAATTCACTTGAAAGAATTTAGCATTCTTGCAAGCAAGGTAAGCGACACTTTCAGTTCATTACATTGTTCTGCAACAGCTGGCTTCAGAAACAGACACAGCTTCCAATGTGGAGTTAAAATAAACACTGCTTAGCAAGGAAATGCATAGAGAACAGAAAAAAATCATGAGTCTGAATGCTTCAATGTCTCACCTTTCATTCTGCCTTGCTTGTTCTTCACCTTGCAGAAGATTCAGTCCAGTTTGCTGATGTAGAGCAGTAGCAAACACTTTGTTCTGATTCCCACTTCAAATCTGTAATGCGCTCATCCGATTTCCTTTCTGTGGGGTTTTTCTTTTTTAGATGGTGTTCATGGCTTTTGTAGAAGTGCAACTATTTCTAGTGAGTTATCCCACCAGCCTTCAATTTATTTCTTTATCACAATCTCCCCGCCCCCACCCCTCCATCCATTTATGACTCTCAGAGACTTACTCTGTCTCTTAATCAGCCAGCGGGCCGTGCGAAGAGTGCCTGTCAACTCTAACTGGGCAGCTGTGACACACAAATACTGACCCGATAGCCTTGTCTTCTCCATTTATTTAATCTGCCTCAAACACAAGGCACAAAAATAAAGCTGCCTTTTTAAATCCAGTATAGTTTCTGAATTCTGGTGGATTATTAGCTGTGCTGTGTCAATTTTTGCAAGATCAGATGACTCTGAACATGGATTCTGATTATCCTGGGCTGTGACTGGGGGCAGTGGAGTGTATAATACCACTACGAATAGCCCTGGGGGTTGATGACATGATTTTGACAGTGCACTTGTTTGCTCTTCTAAGCTTGTTCATCTGACATCCATTAATTGTGCTGACAGGTTTTTCTTGCATGGGAACACAGGACTGGTGGCTCCTTCCGTAAAAATGGCATACATGCTGGTATGGTCACCAAGAATACTGAACAAATTGATTTCTTTTCAAAGATATTGGAAAGAAATGGCAGATGATCTTAAAATTGTACTTCGTGTGTTTGTATGGTGCCTTGACTTGTCTCTATTACTTCTTCAATATAACTCATTCGTACTGTACCATCTACAACAATAAAAGGATTAGTAATGACTTGTGACTATGAAGGAACTCAAAGGTGTTTAAAGAAATGACAGATCTGGTATATAATAGAGTCTTTCAAGGCCATAGGAGCACTCCACCTGTTAGCTGTCCTACAGAGAGGGCAGTTGTACAATCAAAAGCTTTCAGACCTATTCTTATATGTACATTGCTTTATTTGGTTCAAATTCTGCCTTTAGGGGCTTTTAAAAAGATCACACAAAACTCACTTTCCAGGGCAAAATTTATCTCCTATAGGCAACGCTATGGAAGGAATCATAGAAAAGTGAGAGATTATTAGATCCAAACTGCTGTTGAAAGCAGGCTCTTACCAGAGGTTATCCAGGGTCCTGCCAAGCTGAGATTTCACCTCTTGTCCTGTCACCATGCATCCTTGTGAAGAAAGTAACCCCATCTTCTCCACAGGTACTTTTTGGTTACTAAAGTCTGTGTTTAGATCTCTGTCACCCTCACCCACGAGAGAGAGCTGTAACTTCTTATTGTATGCTTTGCTGAATTGTTCTGACACAAGTCAAGATACCCAAAGAAACCGAATACTGCTGAGTAGTGAAGGAGAATGTAGAATAACTGACATCCTGTAAAGTAAACATGACTGTTCCTCTCAAGGATGCTAGGATTATTGCTACAAATGGCAGACCATACTGTTCTTGACGCTGGTGATGAAAGGATGACACATCATCCTGATACAGGATGAAAGTCTGCCATTTAGCATAGAACAATACTCTAGATGTAGATTACCTGGTATGATAGTCATACTAAATAACTCCAACTTTACAATGGGTGAGGGAGATAAGCTTGAAGATCAGTTGTAATGTACTTTAAATGAATGTCAGGTTAAAGCAAAAAGCTTCTCTAACCTTTGTTACACAATAGATTTATTTGCTATTATTTCCTTTCCCGACCCATGTATGTGCACACATATGCAAACATATAAACAGACTAATCTTAAATAGCACCAGTGAATCATTTTCAGGAAGACAGAACTAAATATATAAAGAGCTATTATAAAATATAAAATGTCCTTAGAAGTTGTAGCCTTGCTAGCTGCAGATACACTGCTTTGCTCTTTCAAAGAACAAATTTGACAGGTACTTGTTGCTTGAGATGACATCCCTCTGTCCTTGCAATAACCCATCCCTTATAATCAATGATAGCCCATTTCATGACTTTTGATTATATTGCAGAAGGTACTAACTATTATGTTATTGTTTTCTGGTATAAGACTTTTTCACAGCTTGAAATTCTCTTTGGTAGCTAAAATTTTTTTTGGCTCCTGAATTCAAATTCTTTTTTAAGTTGGTTTTCCTTCTTAACTAATGTTTGCTGACCAGGTGGGCTTACAAGCTCCCACAGCAGCTTTTGTCATCTAATAGAGGGCTAAAAGAACGTCTTTTAATTGCCTCTCTAATTTTAGGTAAGTCTTGGCTACTATAATTGTATTATTTTTAGCATGCGCCATATTAAAGAGATGTTCATGGGACAAGGTCACTGAAAGTTAAGCACTGTGGGAGGTTCAGTTCCAACAATAATGCAGAGGTTGTTTTACGTACTCTGAATTGTGGTATAAGAAGTTATTACTTTTTTTAAAACTTCATGATGAGTTCAGATTCGGAAACGTATGATTAAATCTGTCGATTTGCTTTTTTGTGTAGATGTGGCTATTTTTTCCTTGTATTGAGAACTCTGAATGCACATGTTTTGTAAACAGAAGTTTCCCCAACCTATAATCCATGTCCTATTACCATTTATTAGTAATAATGCTTTGGTTATGACAGAGAAGTCTGATGTGGTGAAAATTATAGTTGTGACACAGGTAGAGATTTGCCAAAAACAGAATAACCATGAAATCTACTCTACTTCTGGCCTTTTGAACAACCAGCAGGATTCTTTTCAGTTGTCTGATGTGGTGCGGCAACTGTGTTATTGTGACTGCTTAAATTAACTTGTGCCTTGTTGTAACAAGATATGTTTCCCGTTGCAAGAGTGAGACAGCCCAAGGACTAGTATCCTATCCCCGCTGGCTGGTGGGGGCAGTTGGGTGTTTCCTTTGCCAGCAAACACTTTGTTCAGGAGTCCTGCCATCTCCTTTAAAGGAGCAGTATGTTTAAGAATCATCTCTTTTACAGAAGAACGTCATGTTAATTAAACTCTAGCAGAAAGGAAACAATTATTTCAAATATTTAAAAGCTACAGCACTGGGATTCCACTGCATTCCGTACCAAGTCCGGGCAGACATGATTATATAAAAAATTGTTCCTAAGACCACAGCAGGCAATTCCTATGCATTCTCTTTGTTAGATTTATTTTTCTTATCCTTTTGAGTGGGAAGGTATTAAAACTGTGACTCTTACAGAGCAATGGCATGCGCTTTCTCCTTACTAACATGTTTCTCCAGACTGGTAAAACAGCTAAGCTCTTGCTGAAGACCCTAAATGCAACTCCATGCAATGCAGACTCCTCTTCATTTTAGTTCAAGACAAAAAATATTTGACAAATTTGATGAATACAACAATTCATATTTGTTAGTGAAACAGCCCATTCCTCTGTTGTTAAGTGTCCCCTTTTAAATGACACTTAAAAAAATACAGTACTGCATCATGGAGAAAGATTTTATCCTCTCCCAGCTACGAGTCAGAACACTGTGCAAACCAAGGTGACAGGACATAAGAAACCCTTGAATCCCTCATGCTTTTTTTTTTTCCTACATAGAAAGTCCTTGTAGCCTAAGAGCTCAGGACACTCTTAACTTTTGCCTGGCAGGGTACTAGCTTTTCAAAAGTTGACAAAAATTAGAGGAAGGCCCTGGATCCTACTTCTGCCTACCTTTCACAAGAGAAGTATAAGCCGATGGATCAAATCAAATCTGGCTTGAGAAAGATATATACCTTAAAAAGCTGGCCATATTTTCCAGGAGAGATGGGTACGTGGATTTCTTCAGATGTCTTAATGCTTAGGTAGCATAAGGGGAGAATAATACCAGCTGGAGTTTACTAAAATCGAACCTTGGTTATCACACAGCATAAGGAGGCACCATGTTGTCTAAAATGTTGTTCATGTCTGTTCTTGGCAGTTGTTAGGAACTGGTTGGTGGTATCCATTTAAGGTGAGAAATAATATTTTGTAACTCTAGAAATGAGGAAACCGGCAAGAAGTTGTGATTTTGTATTTTGGATCACTAACTTTGAGGGGAGGAGCCCAGTTTTCTTCTTTTCAGTGGTTTGTTTTTTGCCTTATTTAGATACATCTGGTACTTGTTTATACAATGCATAATTAATCTATGAAATACATTGTTGGAAGTTATCCTTGGGCCAAAAGATTAGTAGGATTCATGTATAATCTGGAGCTATAGTTACCTCATGGGGCAAAAAATCATTTAGAAGGGATATAAACTTTCACTCTTACGGGCTTTAATCAAGCACTAATGACACAAGTTACAGAGAAAAAACTTTCCCTGTGGGCAGGGGTTTTCTCCATAATTACTATTTATGGGAATTTTTACACCTTCTTCTGACACCTCTAGAAGAGGCCAGTGTATGAGATATAATAGTGGACTAGATGAACTGGAACATTCTGCATTCCAGGTGGAAATTCACAGTGGGGAAAGGGACAGCTGGGCAGGCTTACAGCAAGCTCCGAAGTGGCAAGGTGTGTGCTGCTGTGCCAGGGGATAGCGCTGGGGCAGCCTGCCTGAGCACCTCCTCGGTTTGGGTCCGAACTCTGTTCATCCCCAGACCACTCTTCTGGTTTGGAATGGAAAATTCTTCTGACATTCATATCCAGGTCTTTGCTGGTAATCTGCAGACAACTGTTTGGGTCAGTCCTTTGTCTACAGTTTTTTTCAGTCTTTTTCTCCACTAAAGCGTTGCAAGACTTTCAATCCTTTAGGTAGATCAGTCAGCAATTTGTTGTGATATTATACCTCTCATATAATGTAATTAGGAGTTGGTTTGGTTTGTACTCCTTTTCCCATAATTAAATGAGCAGAACTATATGAAGGTGAGAAGGGGTTGCTTGGAAAATGCTTGAGCGCCAGCCCTACATTATGCTTTGGTAGGTAGAAAATTCATCAGAAGGTATGCAAGGCCTGCAGAATGAGGAGAACACCGGGAATAGAGATGCTAGGCTTCTTAAGTGCAAGTGAGATGAAGTTGCAGCAAGGGGCAGATTATGTGTCAGCAGAGTATTTGTTCCATCACAAATAGCAGCAGGGTGTGTGTGTGTGTGCGGATTCAATTTTCAATCTTCCTTACTCATGACAACCGCCTGTTATACATGCTGAGCATCCATAGATAAAATGTATCTCCAGGATGATTAGAGTTAATTAATGAATTCATTTTGCCTTTATTGTAAATGGAAAAATATATTACTTGAAATAAAGCTAACAGAAACAAAAGAAATAAAAACTGGAGCTAGAAAAATACATATAAAAATAAGGACAGATGTACATTTTGTTTTATCTTGACATTTTAGATGCTTTTTCTCCGCTCTTAAACGTGTTAAAATTGAGATCACTCACTATCATTCTAGATAGCTAATTCATTCTACACCAAAGACAAAGTTCTTTTCTAAGCTTTTATTTAGTGTTTTTGGTTTTGTTTTCTTATTTTTATGCTTAATAAGAATTTCTATTCATGGTCGTAGCTCACCCTGGATTCAAACTTAAGAACAAACTGTAAATTTCCTGTGTTCTGAATGATTGGGTTACTAGGCCAGTTCTTGTAAGAATTGGAAGGATTTTTCTTGAACAACTTCCTATAAAAGGGTTTTGAAATGTTCTCAGTGTATGAAGAAAGATTGTAAAGTGCAGTAAATGTTTCTTAAACTGCTGCTTAGCAATTGTCCTACAAAATAGAACTTGTACTTCACTAATTCCTTTTGTGCTTTTAAGGCAAATCGTAGTAGTTAAGTAAAGCTCACTGTTAAATGCTGGGAACTCCTGTATTTACAGGCTCAGAAGGACTCTTTTGCTCTTTGCCCTAGTAGTCACTTGGACACGAGAACTTACAGAAGCAGGGATGACATTTGCTCCAGTAAAAAGTCAAATAATTAAACTTCTGTAATTCTTGCAACACTTTGGAAATAGACATGGGATTTTTCTTTCATTAATTTAAGCAAATAGCCTGACATTAAAATTATGCAGCTGATAAACATTAAATATATAATTTTCGTGGATTCAAATGTCAGCATATACTTAAGTATTCTATTGGATCAGGACTGATGTGCTTAATAGCTTTGAATTCAAGCTTTGATGCAGTATTTCCCTTTGATGGAGTTTCTCTAAAGAGAAAAGCTTGAAGCCTGTAACTCCTGAAAGAATGTTAATTGTCTTGTATGATGTACCATCTACCAACTACATTATAATATGCCTGACACCAGACTAAAACCCTTTTCAGTACTGGTACGTAGCAGTTGTTACTAGCAGACCTCTGAATACGATACATGTATAGAACTTGGCACGTCAGTGTTCGTTGCTTGTGGGACCATTTCACGAGTGGAGTAAGGCTGTTGTAAACCTTTTCCATATGACTCCAATGAACAAGAACAAGCCAGATACCTGCACTTGCTGCTGATGTTCTTCATTTCAATAGCAGATAAATTTTACAAAGCATTACATAGTTTGCTGCTTTTCTTGTTTCTTTGTTCTCTCTGGATTTCTGTCTCATCCCTACTGCTTTAACTGCTAGCAGCAGGCACCAAAAGTCCTCTGTGTACGACAATATCCTAGAGATCAGATGGCAGGCTGTTATCCTTTCCCCCCCTCCTGGTTTTAACCTGTAAGCAGGCTTTAAACACCAAATGTGTTTTCAAAATACCTTTTTCTCCACAGCACGTTTTAAATGAAGTGACAGGGTAAGTCATGTATATCGACAGACTTATCCCTCAAGTTTAGCTAGTTGTGCTGTTTTCGGACATGATAAATCCCTGGGAAACTTAGCTAGTATAAAGGATAATGATGTTTCTGTTCAGAATTTGTAAAATAGGCCACCAAGAGGTCTTTTTTCTTAAAAAAAGAAAAGAAAAACTCTTTCAGAGGTCATTTTATTAATGAGAATTACAATACTGGAAAATCTGGTATAGATTAGCAAAGAACAGTAACAGTGTATCCAAATGGAACTGGTTGGATAATTAAATTCTTTTAATAGGTACTGAAATTTGAACCTCTTGATCCCTCTGACGTAAGCATAACTCTTAAAAGTCATGGAACTTGATTCTATAAGTGTAATGTGGGAGAGAAATATTGGGATGATGATTAAGGATTTCAGATACCCCGGGAGGAACTTTATACAGGAGTAAAACAATAGGCATTTAAAGAATGTAAAAAAACCCCAAACTACACCCCCCCTCCCCCCCCCCAAATCCCCAACTCCCCAACCTGTAGCTATGAAATATAAAAAGAAGCTTTAATAAAACCCTGATTATATAGGTGTGCAGTTTGTACCAGCGGTAATGAAGCAACTTGCCTGTGATAACCTATGGGCAAGTAAAGGACACTAAAGTCTGAAATCTTTAAGGAACATCATGTTTTCACTAGTGTGACACTCTTTTTTACATGTTCATTATTATCTTGTCTTTTTATGACTATATGTTCTTCTGTATGTCTGTTTTGGTTGCCTATTTTCATGTTGAGAATTCTAAACATTCTATTGTTTAATTTCTCATTAATAGAATTTTTTTTTCAATATTGATTACAATTTGTAAAGTATCTGCAGTGTATAATATTTACCTTTTCTTGCCTTAGTAAAAAGGGAAGTTGTTTACTGAGATTAAATACAACTGTAAGGAGGATCATGCCAAATGGCTGACATACTGTCTGCTAAGTAAGAAGGAAAATGTTTGAGTAAGATCGGCATAAATGATGAAGTCCTGACAGTCATAATACCGAGCTATGCCTAGTTTTTGTTTGTACTAACCAAAGTTATCTGCAAGCCTTTAACTGTGGTTTCTGTTTTACTGTCCCCTAAGATGCTGCAGGATGAACTTTCTGGGTCAAGTACATGCATTAGTTGAGAGGATAACAAATTTATATAACAGTGGGAATGTCTGTGGGCAAGTATAAGGAAAAAGTATTATATAAAAGTAGATTATTAGCCGTCAAGTTCAGGCAACATTTAAATGTTGATCTCATCTTTTTGTCATCAGTGTTTATATCTGATTTCTGCTTCATAACCACTGATGCTAAAGAATACAAGTAATACATATTATCATTTAATACAATCACTTTTTATCCAAAGGCACTTATATTTTAATACTATTTAATTTAGGGCATGATCTCAGAAGTTCCCAACCTAGTTAATCTTCCTCTGTCCATATAGCTATAGCTGGCTTGGTCAAAAAGGGTGTATTTTGATCTTCTTTATTTGCTTTCATTCCCTTTCATGCAGTATGCTATTTTGGAACATAATGGCAGGGCTGACCTTGGTTACTCATGTTTTGGCCGAGACTTTTTATCCTTTTCCTCTCTCAAAATGCCAGTACATTGCTCAGTGTCCATTTTCTCTCCATCTCTGTGTTTCAGCAGAGTTAGAATAGATGGGTGCAAAGAACAGTACTACTGGCTTCTCTGTTTCTTAAAGTACTCATTGAGAGAAGTAGGCTAACAGCTTTTAGAAGCTGAACTTATGCATCATGTGCATAGTTTAGTGAACAAATAATTTGCCTACCTCTGTTTTTTAGTGTCAGAAAGATCTTAAATAGGTTTTCATTAGTTACTGCTACAAGCTTTCTTTCTATAAACCCTTTAGAATGAAAGAGAGTGCGCTCTCTGTAATTTGTAGTTATGATGATTTGGAGATGTCATGTTCCAAACATAAGCACTTAAGTGAACATTTGTATTTCATGCAACTGAAAGGAGGTGTAATACAGGAAACTAAACACTTTGTCTACTCTACTATATGCTATCAGCTGGTCACAATTTTATATATTGTGGCTTTCTTAACTTTGTAGTAAAGGGATGCCTATTTTAGAACAGTTCTGCAGGCTTTCTTAAATTGAAAATGTGAAAACAGGTTTGAGAAAGAAGTAGACACCCATTTATCTAAAGGAGTTGCATAATGCTTGATTCTCACTAATACTTTGTTAGAATGAATCTTGGCTGAAATCAGTCATGCAGAACAACGTTTCAGTTGCCATACCGTGCAGATTTACACTACAAAAGACAAAAACCTGTTTATCTCCAATCCTCTTCATTGTAGTGTCACAGTACTTTTGCTAAGGCATGTCTTGCAGCTTTAAACACTCCTAACTAAGATTTTGGGCCTGGTTCTTCTCCTAAAACCTTAGGGAAATATTTCATTGAACTCAGCAGAGATAAAATAAAGTGTAATTTGTACCCTTTCATTAATATAGCATTTGAATTGCAAGTGTGAGTATGGTATGACCTTTCTGTTTTTCTGAATAACGATAGTATGACATGATGAACAAAATTAACCACTCAAAGATTCAAAAATTTTGGACCTCTTTGGACAGATGATGGCACCTGTCAGACCTTGGTTTCTAGAGTTCTTGTGAGGCTAAACATGTGGGGGAAAAAATCACTTCTGAAAGAGAGTAGTGGTTTGATTTTTATTGCTTTTCATATAGCAACTTTAATATTGATAATCAGGGTAAATTAGGTTCTCTGGAACCCCAAATAAGAACAACCCTCTTTTGTTTGTGATCACTTTATATTAGTGTTAGTATACACCCATCATGTGATTTGAGATAGTACCCTATTTGGGAGATAAAAAACCCCAATGCTACAGGCTAATTCTGCTATTTGTAGTTGTAGACTAAAACTGATGAGGATATGCTTTGAAGAAATTCTTATTTTCTAACTTTTTATAAAGCAGTAGGTCTGATGTTTTCAGAAAAGCGACCTTTGTTTCTGGATGAAAGGTTTCCCGTTCTGTCTTACAATTTTAAAGACCAAATCCTGCCATATTTTTCTCACCCAAGGTTGCTACATACAAGTTGGCATGCCTGTTTCCGGATTGCACCCTAATCTATAACATATGATTGTAAGAATAACTGTTGCTGCTTTCATTCATAAAATTCAAATCACTTTTCATAGAATGTGAAGTATCCTTCCTCCCATTTCACAAATGGTGAAATGGAGCACAGAGAACTAAGGTGATTTGGTCACGGTTGCACAACAGGTAAACAGCAGAGCAAGGAACAGACCATAAGCCTTCTAATTCTAGTTTGGTCACTGGACCACCCTGACTTCATAGGCAGATGTTCTCTGATGGAAGTTTCCCAGATGCTGTGGGATACTGTCCTTGTATATAAAGATTGTAAAACAAGACCAATGTTGTCATTTAATAAAAGAGATTATTTTACAGATATAAGACCAGTTAACACATTTTAAGCAATGGCAATGCTGATGTTTCCTATTTTTCAGAGATTAAGATGGGCTCAACAATGGAGGGTTTCCCATGGCAAAAGTACGGCTGTAAATGTTTCTTCTGGTAATGTAATTAGGAAGTATTGGCTCCAGTTAATGTAACTTAAACAAAACATGTTGTCCTCGGCAAACTTGTTAAACAGGCATAGCCTTGTCTAAAAAGAAAACAGGGGCATATAGTGTTTCCATGGAAACTCAGTTAAAATGCTGATTTGTGGATATGATCATAATCAGTACCACAATCTAATCTGATTGAAATAAATGAAAAAGAGTCTTAGTTATGAAGTCAGCACAGTATAAAAGTCTCTCTACACATGCAGAAGTCATCGTCTTCCGTCCTTATAGATGCTTTCTAACTGCATGTGAAAGCAGGGAAATTTATGTGGGAGCCTTCTCTTTTTCCTTCTATAGTCAGTTGTACCATTTTTAATACAAAAATCAAGATCAGAATTTAAAATAAATCTGTTTAAATTTACTTTATTGAAGTTAGTTATAGCTTACTGCATCTCTAATGTGTGTGTTTGATTTCCCTTTTTTAATGAAAGGGAGGTTTTTTCCCCTTAGGGTAGGTCATAGCAGCTCTGTACTCTGAAAGAATGGAGGAGATAATCTTTGCTTCCCTTATAGACACACTGAGAAAATTTATTAATTCTGAAAAAGATTCTAGCATCCTTGTTTGTAAAATAGCAGTGAAATGGAGAGTTGATTGAAACGACCCTATTAGAAAATTAAATATTTTTTATAAAATGTGTCATAGCAACATTTTCAGGAGGACCTTTGTCATTTTAGAAATTACTAAACTTTGGAAAGTGGTATTTCAAAATTATTTTGATGCCTAGGAATACAGCAGATACTTCAGAAAAAACAACCTAATGGTAACCGATTGCAGTGTGAAATAAGTGCTTCTGGAAATCCCATCAGTATCAGTCTACCTTTGGTATATGCCTTAACAGCTATAAAAATCTGGCCTTTGGAAGGCTAACTTTCTTTGTAAGTCAATAATAGGTTTGCCTTTACATGACAACATAATTTCTGAAAATTCTTGCCAAAAGTCCTTTTCTGAGTGGAGATTTGAGGACCTTTTGCATTCTCCAGAGCTCCATTCTGGAAGGTGCTAAGTATTCTTATCACATTCTGGGCATCCCTTAACTCTCACAGACTTCAAGGCGCACTAGCAGTGCTCAACACCTTTCAGGCAGAAGCCCCAGCTGAATTTGCACCTATCTTGCAACTTCATAGAAATAGAAGCTATTCAGTATGATAAATCCTTAGTTTAATGGAATATCAAAGACAGGTACCTTTCAGCAAACCTTCCTGATTTATTTCAAAGCTATTCCATTAAAGAGGATTACAGCTGGTATCCATGATATTGATTTCCCTCAAAAATTATTAATTTATACTTCTAAATTATGCTTTACTGCTGTATTGACAGCTAAATCCTACTAATCATTAGGATATAAATTGTAATATACTACTTGTTGAAGCATCTGGATAATGGTTTATGTGATATAAGTACAGTACATTTGTACTTCTATTGTGGAAGTCATGTCAGCACTTACACTATTTCCAAAAGTTAATAACTCACCCACAGAAGTTCACTTAAGATCATAACTTGGCACACAGATCTCAGGCAATGATGACATTTTATTAAGAAATTTCAAAAATCTGTCAGTGCCTTTTAATTTTATCAGTCTCAACATTTTTTAAAAAGCCTTCTTTCTTTGTTGTTTTCTTGGAGTATCCATTCAAAACATTTATTAATTATGTATTTGGCCATAAATTAGTCAATAGCTTGTTCTTTGTATTTTCGACATGAAGGAGGTCATTTCAACTTTGTCTAATGAAGCAAATAAGCTCTTGGCTAATTTTCAGCAATATGAAGACCTCTCTCAATTCATAAATATTCACAAGATCAGACCTAAGCAAACATTTCTGCTGAAGAGTATGTAGGCTTATGTAGCAATTCTGAAAATGTTAATTTGTTATTTTTCCTGAAATGTGATAAGCAGACAAGTAAAATAGAAAGCTGTCATTCTATCCCTCAATGCCTGACCTGTGGGATGCACATTAGCTATTTTCCAGTTCACACACTTGAACTTCCTCAGGTTAGATAAAGCAAAAGATTATTTTCTCCAATATAGTTTATTCCTAAGATGTATAATTAATATTTCTTGACAAGGTTTCAAAGTCATGGCAATAAAATGTTCTCATGAAATAAAATTAAGTAAATGTGAAAATGTTCAGATTATGGTCAGTGGTAATCCACAGTTTTAGAAACTGAATAAACTTTCAAGTGAGATGTTTATACGTAATATACTGAATACATCTTGAAAGATGGTATTTCTGTTCTTTTACACATACAAAGTAGAAGAATATGAAAAAGAGGAAAACATATTTCAGTATACTGGAAAATCTTTCAGTATTATTAATCTAAGATTACTTTTGATTCCTGACATGGTTTAAATCTCTAGTTCAAGATATTAAAAAAATGCTAGTTTATAGCTCAAATACTAGCTCCTGTTTTTGTTAAGCAAATGGACAGTTGTATTCTCTTCTACACAGCGATTCAATAACAATGCATTTTTGATCCAAAAATGAAAAAAACAGGCTAACAAAGCTGATTTGCAGCTAATACTGATCATGGAAAAATATAATGTCTGTATCTTTTGCTCTTACTTTTAAAATTGTTCAGTAAAAGACGCAGACATAAATCAGGAGGGTTGCAAATCCACCAGTGGTATTTTTTTTCTATTTGCAACTACAGAATACTATGGAACTACTCAAGTCTATTTCAAACAGATAAAATATGTGCATTGAGTCTTTTTGGCCCATACATTTGTTTGTACCTTTCTAAAACTATAGATTACCATCAGTTGGTTAAACAGCAAAAACATGGTCAAATAAAGTAGTGATCTTAGAAAAATAAAAACATGAAAAGTATTCTGGAACATTACAGTAAGTATTTGATTTATAAAACATCCAATAGGTATGGTGTTGAAAGGCTGGAGAGTGGTATTCATGATGAAATATTGAGGTATATTTGACTTCAAATAACATTACTTATATTTTTAGTAATTCAAAGTAATTTGCTAATCACAGTATAGCACAAACAGTTTGTAGAGAATGTTGTTATTCATATTATTATAGCTCAGTCAGTAAGAGATCCAAGCCCTATTTCCAAATGATGTAATTTGATAAAATGTTGGTGTTTTCTCGCTGGGCGTCCTAAGTCTGGTTTGACTAATGAGTTTTCATATATTCACAGACCTTGTATGCATGCAATACCCATGATGATAACCGGATAGAGCAAGCAGTTGGTAATCAGTGTGTTCTGGAGGCAGGAGGAGTTGAATTCTGTAAGTCTCTCCCCTCTGTGCTAAGATTGGTAGCAGTAGAATTTCCATGTCTTGGAAGGACGACTTGTAGCCATTCTGCTATGATACGATTTAAGTTTAGGGGGGATAAACCTCTTCGGAAATAAGAGCAATAGAAGCTTTGCCCATTTCTGAAATCAGCCTTTCTCACAATGCTAAGATATCTAGATACAGACCTTTTTTGTCAACAGAATTAGGTAGTAGTCAGGATAAAGTCTGAAGAAAATACTATCAAGTTTTGAATGTGTTGTATTTTAGTTACGAGTGGAAGCAGAAAGCTTAACATCTCCTAAGGGAATCTGGTCACAGTCTCCAAGAGTTCAGATAAGTATCCTAATTTCTGGATGTTTCTCTGAACTTTGAACCTCTTAGGGTTCCTTAATTGCAAACTTGAAACCACAGCCTTTTGGCTGAGATGTGAAAGGTATACTGGCTAACCTACTCTAAACTAGGATATCAGCTATAAGAAGTAAAGTTTTGTGGGTTTTGGTTGGTTTTGGTGGGTTTTTGTTTTGTTTTGGTTTGGTTTTTGGCTTTTTTTGAGAACTTGACAAGTCATGGATCCTCCCTTAAGATTTATAAATGTGCTTACAAATATATACTGTTCTTATTTTTCTTTTCAGTCATGGGATGTACTTGAATATTGCCAAAAAATGAGCAAGAAAACCCTATAAAACTAAAAAATGTTGAGGGAGTTATTAAAATACCATCACCATTTCATTATTTTAGTGTTACTGTGGTCAGATTTCAGTCTTCACCTGCTTCCCGTACCACCAGAATTCAGATATATTTGTCAGACTAGTGGCCATGCAGAGGGATGTTGGAAGAAACCTGAAGGCTTGTAGGAACTCCTTAGAAAAATTCTGCCACTGGCAGTTTTCTTTGTGATGGCACTTGCGTTCTCTCCTGAGGCTAATAAAAATGCTACCCATCCCTCTTTCTCCCTCCCTCCCTCCCGTCCTGAATGAACCAGTTGTCGGTAGGTGTCAGGTATTTTTTAAAAGTTACAGGGAAGATACTCCAGACACCAGACAGGGCTTACCCATGCCCCTCCTCACCCCCTTCAAATTCTGCAGTCTAAACCACTATTTTATACTATCAATGTACTCCTTGTATTTCTCAAGAACAAGGTATATGTCTTTCCAGCAAAGTGCTCTTAGTATAATTTTGCATGTCAAGTTGTTACCTCCCTCCAGGCTTATGGGAGGGGTTGGTGGGGTTTTTTTTTTTTGGTTGGTTTTTTTTTGTGTGTGTGTGTTTTCCTTTAAAATTACAAATGGATTTCCAAGTAGCTCCCTTGAGCTGTGCTCCTGGTACACAAAGTTTATCACGGGGTAACTGAATAGATTTCTGTGGGAGCCTTTTGTTTTGAGTCTTGGCAGCACATCAGCTACTATCTGGTAAAGTTTGAAATACAACGTAACTGTCTGAACAATAATTTACGGAGAACCTGTTTCCCTCCGAGCTGCTCACTGAAGCCTCCTGAAAAGGCAATGGACTTTCAGTCAACAGCATCTATATTTTTTTATGTTTTCACTCAATTTATATCCTTTTTGTGTTTCCTCCTGCTTCTGCTGCTACTTCATTAGTCCTCCAGAAGGAAGATATGTGTCAGGGAGTCAAAGGGAGTCTGGTTTATGATGATGTTCACAGACTGCCCTCCACAGTTCAGTTTGTCAGGGGCTGGCGGCAAACCAAGCCCTTCAGCTTTCCCTGGCGGTTTGAGTTTGGATGAACTTCGGCCTCCCAGCAATCATCATCCTGCTCCCCTTTCAGCTTGGCCTCACACCAAGTTCCCGGTATCTCCTCCCTTTCTGCTTGAGCTTGGCCTCCAGGAAATACCAGTTGCCACTGCCTTCCCTGTATCTTGGGAGTTTCCATCCAGGCAACTGCTTCCACCACTAATTCTAAAAATCTTCTGGAAGAAAATAGCAGGTTTGAGGTCTTTGCAGAACAACTTCTTCAATGGACAATGGAAAGCTGAATGTACTTGTTTACATGTTGTATCCTGATAGCACTGATGAAGGAAGTATTCTTTGCGTTGCTAAAATCTTATGACGTATTATGACATATGAAAACTGTCTCCCATAACAAACTGATTATTATATAGGACTTTTTTTTTTATTTTACATTGTATCTAGGTTGGTTTTGGAAAAATCAATCTATAAACGTTAATGAGTTACTGTAGCTCAAATTTACGTGGAAAAGGTAGGTTTGCATTCACACAGATTTCAAATTGATTTAATATTAAAATAATTATAAAATATTAAAATAATTTAAGAGTACCTAAATATGCAATAGGCACATTATGGGGTTAGGCAAGAAGGTTTTGCGTTAGAGAAGCTACAAGAAAAGTTGTAAAGAACATTAGAATCCTTCACTGAGTTAAATAATAAAATATTTTTTAAAATCCCAAACCAACAAAACAACACATTGCAGAGGAGAGTTTGTGAATAATAGTAGTATCTTATACAGATGCATAACTGATGTTTTATTTTTTCTGGGGTAGGAGCTATGCTTTATTATAGGAAAAACAGAAGAAAGTGCATAACTACTCAATAGTTTGGTCCACCTTTCTGTCAATTTTATTCTTTTATCACAGGCTACTTATAACAGTTCTTTATGAAGATGACTGGTATCACCACCAAGTATTGAGGTGGCCCAACACTTCTAATTATAAGCTCATGTTTTCAGTATATTAAAAAATAGCCAGACTTAAATGGTTAGGCTGAATTTTTTTGTGTGTTGAGTGTCTGAATCAGGTTCAGACATTCTGGATAATAAAACTAATATTTTTTCATGTTAAAAGAAAATTCTAGGGAACTTTGAAGAGAGAAACTGAAGAAAATGGGCTGGTGTGAGAAGAGGAAGGTATGGGTAAAATGGAAATGATCACTGAGATCAAGAAGGAAACTGAATGAAGTGTGAAGTTTGGAAGGGTGAAACTGCATTTTACTGTGCAAGTAAACTGAAACTGGGATTAGAAGCAGACTGGGAAGTGCACATTTGATGAATGCTCATTCATATATTTTATATATCCTGCGTGTGGTGAAAGAATGACTATCACTGGGAATATAGCTATGTTGGATGATACTGGAGCATAACTATATTACTGAGAGCGTGTGCTGGAATACCTCTAATTTATTAGCTAAGACTTCCTGGAATTGAGGGGGGAAAAAAAAATCTGTGCATTTTCTTTTTAATTACAGCACATAACACACGTTTTATAAGTATTTTTAAGGGCATCATCTTTCGTGGTGGGAGTCTTCCATTAATCTGTACTAGAGGTATTTTTTGGCAGTTATGATGTTTATTTCTCAATATTATGCGCTGGGGTGTAATATTCTGCGTCTCATTCTTTGGCTGAGCTAAAAGCTGAAGACAGAGAATTTGAACTGAAACAGATTTAGAGTGTAAACAAAAGAAATGCAATCAACTTTAAAGTAGTTAAAGGTGTTCTGGAATATTTCACATTTGGTTATTAGATATTTTAAAAGATAGTAATAAGAGGTAATATGAGTAGGCAGAAAGAAGGGAATCTTAAGGAGTCTATTCTTAATACACAAAGGTGATATAGATTAAAAAAATAATCCTACTACAAATCTGTCTCCAAGATTTCTTATTTTGAAGCCAAGTTAAACCTCATTTAAGATAATTCCATCAGAAATAGGAGGCCCAAATGTCCTCAAAAAGTTGAGGGTCTTTTATATCTGAGAAAGAATCTTAGTCTGTACTGTATTCTGTGGGAAAAGGGAATGAAGACCTTAAGATATTTTTCTAACCTTGCTGATCTAGTGCTTTTCTATAGTGTAATGTTCTATAGGTATTTTACAGAATGGAAATCCTTTTAGCTTTTACTACTTTTTCCTTAATTATGTATTTGGAATCCCTCTGTCAGGTTTATAGGGAGATTCAGTTTCTCTCGTGCATGAAATAAATCAGTCTAATCTATTTTCCACTCTCATTTTAAGTAGATGATGATTCTTTTTACTTAGAGCCGAAGAGCTCTTGTAATTCTGTGCACAGAAGTAATTTGTTGAGGAAGGCTTTCACCATCTTTCTGTCCATTTGCTTAACCCTGGAGATCTTGCAATGAACACAAGCAATCCTGATCTGTTCTGAGTAGGTATTTGTTTTCCTTCATGTTTGCCTTGATACTGAGCAGCCCTGAGCTCTGTAGCAGTTGAATGCTTCCCAATACTTCTATCCTCAAAGCATCCTACTAAAAGGGTGAAATATTACCCTCAGCCATGGAATCAATGCATAAGGAAATTACTTATTCGACAATAATTATCACTGAGCCAAGAATTTAACTTTGTGATTCTAAACCATCTGTTATTTCATAGGGTATGCGCTAAAGAGCAGCCACTTTATTAAGCAAAGGAAAGAAATATCAGGGAGTTAATAACTGTTTTCCATAGGCAGCATTAAAGATATTTATTAGAATCATCTAAATAAATTTGCGAATATGATTGAAACAAAAAGTTGGATTTGCAATATTCATTTGAAGTGACAACTTTTGTGTTACATGGAGAAAGAGCCTTAATTACCCATCTGTCAGCTCACAGGAGCTGATCTCCTGTATACCTCTACCTCCAGCCCACTCTCCCCAGGGACGTTACAAAGGAAAGGCAGCAGTGAAGACCAAACATTTTCTCCTCATCTTTACTCATTTTTTCCCTGGCTGAAAAAAAATAACTTTTATCCCTCAGCCATTTTCATTGGACCAAGCCTACAAATGTTGAAGAACACTTTATAATATACTTTAAAATATATAGTTCGTGTAAAGATCAATAACAGTTTTTGTTGCTTGTGTTTTGTTTTTTAATGTGGGTGTTATCTTGATACCTTGCTGAACAATACTTAGAAAAATTTCAATGCAGTTACACTTTTTTTCTCTAACCTCTGTTTTAGCCTTTATCACCCAGGAGGCTAAACAAGGAATTGGTGACATGGGAGATATAATTCTGACGTTTCCCTTTTCCCCCCACATGTAGCCAGTTTGTAAAACATAGACTGAAATATAAAATAGCTTTGAGCACAGATTCTGAAGTTCTGAAATGCTGAAGGAGTAGGGATTGCTCAGGAAAATATATTGGCTCTAAAATCTTTTGAAGTATATTTGAATAGTTTTTAAGTCATTAAATAACTCGACCAAAAATATCTTGCGCTAGTTACAATGTTCTCAAAAAAACTCGGGGAAAAAAGCCTGCAAAATGCTTTAGTATCACCTCAGGGATTGAAAAGAAAATTGTTTTCCCATACACTAACACTGTTAATTCTTTTGAATGTAGAGGCATTTGAATAATTATTAGCTGAATTGTAGGAAACATTCATAATTGTCATTTATTATATTTTACATAGGATATAGGATATTTAGAAGTCACTCATTCAGTGACGGGAAAATTCCTATGTGGAATTGTACAAGGTACAAAATGTAAAGCAACTAGAATGATGAGATTAAAATCTCACATTAGGATACACCTCTTCAAAGAAAATGTCTATTGGCTGCTTTTACCATTCCATATTTGCAGGAGTTGAGTTTTCTCCTCCTATCCTGCAGCATAGGTACAGATCATAGAACATTCAGCTTGGAAAACACCCTTAAGATCATTGAGTCCAACTGTCATGTAGCACTTCATTATTTAATAACAAGTAAAAGGATTACAAAACTCTAATTGAGGAAATCCTTCACAAGGGAAATATGTAAGCTGTTGTGTGTTACACTTAAAATGTTGCCATTATAACTTTGTATTACCTTGGCCAGAGTCAACTAAGTTTAAGGTGCATTTCTGTTCCACTTCCTTCAATGGTATTGTACCTCAGAGATTAGTGATACAGCTCTTTTAAAAGTTAGATAGAGAAATAAACTGAATCTTTTTTGAAAACGGAAGGAAGTCAGTAACTAAAGGAATAATGACTGAGCTTTCAGTTGCTACACAAGCTACACTGCTGCTGAAATCGTGGGAATCTGCTCAAGTGGGAGCAAGCCCAGTATTTCTCACTTTTATTTCCCCTCACAATCTGTCCAAGGAAGCATCAAAATTCATAGAGCTAAATGTATGAAAACAAAACTGCAGCTGCCTGCCTCCTCTCATCTTCACAAAGAGGGATGCTCTATGTTTCATAGAAATTAGTCCCAGTATTTCAATTGTCTTTATACTACAGCATGCCGATGTGCAACTCGTTAAAACACGCACATGGAATCTTTTACAGATGAGCTCTGTTGTAATTATCTTGTTACTGTTTCAGATTCTCTCTCATGTGGTAAGTAATTTATACCGGACACTAGAAAACCTTCAATACATATTCACTTCCTTTTTATTTAATGAAGAGTCTAGGCTATGTATGTAGCACTTCTTTACAGAACATTTGCCCTTAAATCTTAGAGCCAGAAGATAATTTAGATTGGGAGGGATCTCCTGAGGTTGTCTAGTCCAATGTCCTGCTCAAATTTATATTTAGATACAACTTCATTATGGGAGAACAAGAGTTTTAATCATTCCTTAATGAATATTACACTTTCATTAATAGTTTACAAGAACAAAAATGACATTTAATCAAAAGTTTCTTTGCAAGGTAATTTATACAGGCCAGCCTTGGCAGATCAAATAATCTCTAAATTACAGAGACTGATCACTGACAGGTAATGGAATAGTTTGTATTCTAACATCATTGTTGTCGATCTGTACTGGTATTTTGCAGTTTAGACGTACTATAGGTCTTGGCTAGATGCTATGTGTGTTGGATATATAAGCACAAATGGATGAACTTCCATAAACATGGGGGAATAGATTCATCCTTTAAAGCTCAATAAATGTTTCTCTCATGTTTAAACCTTAAACTGATGTTTGATAACAACTCTGTTGCTTTACATCATCAGGGTAATGAACTTGATAATTCTCCGTTTTGGCAACTGTTTCTCTGTTCTGGGTGGTGGTGTCTCTAATAAGAGTGCGAGTTCCAGAGGGTCGACCTTAAATGAACAATATCTAACCACAGTCCGCTCAACTGTGCCTCTTCAGAGCAGCAGTATTTCTAACTGATAGAGCAAGGCTTTGGAGAGAACGGATCTGTGTTTTATTCTAAACATTACTGTTGTGACTCTCTGTATCAGATCTTTGTGTGAAGTCTGGTGTTCATTTCCTTTATGCGTCATTTTCCCAGCAATAAAATAAGAATATTAAGACTTAACCACATTTAGTGAGTATTTTGAGATTCTTTGTTGAGAGGTACTCTATAGTAAGTATAGTTGGTTGAAATTGTTAGCATTTATGTATGAGTGAGGAACAGAATTTGTAAGGCACCTGAGAGTCCAAAAGGTGGGAGACAAGCATTTTGGAGGTTTTATAGAAATAGTTCAACAGATTAGGACCCTGCTTGGTTATGGAACCACAGAAATAAGTAGGAGTTTATACCAATTCTGCATAAACACTTCTGAAAATTTGCATCTTTAAAAATCTAAATACTTTTGAAAATCCTTTTTTTGTTGTTTTGTTTTGTTTTTCATGGACTCAGCCATTCAAAACAGATTAGCCAGAAGATGCTATTATAAAATCACTTGGGGGAAAAAGATGTAGCTCCATGGGTCTGTTCCCCAGAGAAAAATGCCTACTGGCTTACAGCTGTGACCCAGCTGAGAAGGGAGGTTGACTCCACTAGGTCCTGTCAGGTTACCTTTAAACTGAGAGCTCGGAAACATTTAAAGATTCGCAACACTGATTTAAGAATTGACATTTTTCCAATGCAGAGTAAAAACAACCATTTGTCACTCCAGCTTTGCTTAGATATCATGTTTTATTGCTCAGAAAGCTTGTTCATTCTATGTCTTTTAGGAAAGAAGTCTGATCCTCCATCATCAGAAAGCTGTTGATTCACCTGAAGTGTGCAAAAGATGACATTCTTTGCAGATTGGAGTCTTAGATTGTTAGAGTGAAATCTAGGCCTTGGTACCTGTTTGTGTATCTAATGTTGATCATGTGGCTTGATTCAGGGAATTCAACAAGAATGTTCACATGCAGAAAACAAGGCGTAAACTTGGCTTATTGAACTCAAGAAGACTTTTACTGATGTAAATGGTTTTACATTAATTCTTACATGATTAAATGGATTGGTAGAAATGTAATATGAGATTAATGTTTCAAATACTGATATAGCACCCAGAAGCAATATGATTTCCTTGTAGAAAGTTCCTGCAAATGTGTGTGGTTTGCCTCCATTTCAGAAAAAGCGGGTAGGATGTGCAGATCACCTGCATGCTAGGAATGAACCTGAAGGCAAACAACAGATGAAAAAAACATGTGCGGCATGGCTGTCAGATAGCATCTTCTCATTGACCGTAAAATAAATTCCTAGATAATAAAACGTAGCTGGAGAGAGGCTCCTCTGGAGTTTATTCAAAAGGAGAACTGGATTTCTCTACTTACTCTCCTAATGTCCATGAGTTACAGATAGCAGAAAACTATTTATAAACTGCTATAATAAGACAATTCCTTATGTAATTTCACATCCCATTGTATCAGTTCATTACAGATTTCATTTCACATACTTTTTCCTACCTGCTAACACAAAATAAAATATATACATGACATCAACATGTGTGCATTTGCAAAAGCAAGTACCAGTAATCTAAATGTAAATATGTTTTTCAATGATCCCTGTTGTGGATCTGTAGAGGAGGAATGAATAAATGAAATTTTCTTCAATTTTCCAAAACAACTAAATTTTTGGGAAGTTTTGTTTGTTTTTAAACAAAACATAGTAGCAATGAATTTGCTAGAAGTTAGGTCTCCAGACTTTCAAGGCTTTAAAAACTGCAGCTTTTGTGAAGAAAATAGTATACTAAGGTTGTAGATTAGTCATTAGCGCCCAGTCCATTCTTTTTCCATAGCAAATACGTATCCTCTAAGGTGACATGAAAGAGCTGTAGAGCATTGAACTAGAACCCATTGATAAATTGTACTGAACAACTAGAATGCCAGTTGGTACAGGGCCAGCACTGCCATACTTTTACAGAAAAGCCTAGCACAAGGCGTGCTCTGCGAGTGAGAGAGAACTTAAAAGTTACGGTCCAGGGATGCAGCCACAGCTGGTAAGAGCAATCCAAGCAGATGTCTTTAGCCCCTCTATCCCTGTCTTCCGGCCATATTCCTCATCAGATTCACTTCTTTTAAGTAAAAGGAAGCTAATTCCGAAACAGTTTGAATGATGTTTGCCTTGTGTACTCTTTGTGTTATATTAGCAATGGTTTCATGTTTAACCAAACTGTGAATGGTTTAAAATATGACTGTGTGGTCTCTTCAGTTTAATTGGTTGCATTTTTCTGGTTTAAGGCTTACTTTCTTTTTTTATTATAAGATGCTTTTCCCTTCTGATTAATTTTAAATAATCATTTTGAAGGAATTAAACATGCTGGGTTTGTTTTATTTAATTTTTTTATATATGTCTTTCCCAGCTGTAGGTATCCAGATGAAACTTGAATTTTTCCAGCGGAAATTTTGGACTGCAAGCAGACAGGTATATTTTAAATTGAACCTTGTTGTTGAATCCACAACAGCTTTCTAACTGTGCAGATGATGATCTGCAATTATTTTGTGACAAGCAAAACTATTGTAAAGACACGATGTATTTGAAATACATAATGGCTAGCTGTTCTAATTTACATTCCAGTTCATCATTACAAAAAAAAAAGAATTCAGTGGTCAAAAACAGTGTCTCGATGCCATATTTATGGAAACAAGTAGAAAGATTATTAATTTTAGGCTCCTAGACATAATGAGTTACTTTGTTGGCCTGACACGTGATGATTTTCTCACTCAGAAAAAGTGGAAACAGTAAACCAAACCATGATATTTATTCATTTTCAGTGATAGCAGGATGATGCCTTCTCACTTACTTAGAACCTATCCTCTAACATCCAGTACCTGAAGTATCACACAGATTAATTAACTAAACTAAATTACCAAATATGGTTGGCATTCATAGCCTTTCATAAACTGTACCTAAAATGTTCACGATACAGAATTTGTACTCACTGAAGAGAACAATTATGTGCTTTCTAAAGATTAGGAGATGCCATCCCTCTTTTGAGAATAGGTTGGAACTGTACTGTTTCAGAAAAATACCCCTAACGTGCAGGTTCTACCCCACCCCTTTTGGAAAATCATGTATTCTTGTCTACAAATGGTTTCCAGGCTTCTAACACATGGAGGAGATTATGGTGTTTAAAACAGTTGAAGTTACAGTGTGAAAGCATCCTTTCTCTGCAGACAGGAACAGAACCGGATTGGTGAACTGATTTAAAACTTTCCTAGTCTTTTTAGAACAATTGCTGCCAGAGAAAAATGTAATCAATATGAACTTCTTTATAATTGTGCTGATATGGATGCTTAAAATGTCATATTTTGTAATAATCAAATGAGAAATTAAATATTTTACTGATTTTTGATATCATCTCTAGTGTGCATCTCTCGATGGCAGATGTGCTATAAGTTGTGATGATGAAGTAAGTATTTAACAGATTATTTTTTTCATTTATACCTCTGCTGCAGTAGAACATAAAGTTGATGAATTTAGTTTGAACATCTCATTGTATGTTATAAGCTGGTGTAATGTGGAATCACTTTCTAAATATTATACTATTTAGATAGCAAGACTTTTTTATGACTGCTTACAAACATCCATTTAATTACAAAGTAGACACCGATACCTCAAATACGTGTTGTAATAACTTGTGCTTTGTGAATCCAGTTTTAGAAATAATTTGAAGCTGTTCTAAGGCATTTTTTACTACTTTATTGTTCATCTTAGAAGCTAATCTCTGATGTTCATACTAGAATTAGACATGAATTCAGAGTTCAATGTATGCAGAACTAATACATTAATAGAACTTCAGAAATTAAAAAAAAAGTAGTAACCTTAGTCAGTTTGGCCTAATGAACTTACTGAAGTAGCTTTTTAGGTAGTTTAATTTGTTAGATAAAAACAGTATTTTTAATATCTTATGCATAGACTTTTGCAAAGCATTTGACATCACACCATGTGATGTTTTGGTTAAGCAACCAAGGTATCACAGGTTAAATGAATTAAAAAGTGATTAATAAAGCACCAACTGTATTGACATATGGGGAGCAAATAGGTATACATGATTCTAGAAAATGAAAGTTGGGTTTCAGATATTATGTCAGATATAGTTAGTGATTTGGAAGAAAACAAAGCAATTACTGATAACATCCATGTGTTATCTCTAAATTGAGTGAACAGTATGAGGAGATCTGGATCACCTGATAAACTGTGTTAGAACAAGCTGTATGAATTTAAGTATGAACAAATGTAAATTCATGCATCTGGAGATAAAAACTGCAGGCTATATTTGTATGATATTTTTCATACGGTGGCCAAAAGAACTATTGCAAAACACACATGAGAGGCAAGAGCCTGTCTGACTCTATAATTCCTGCTAATGTAATGCTTTTGCAATCTTTTTTTTAAATAGGATTACTTTTATTTATACAGTCATACAGTTTTTATACGGTTTTATTCAGGGTATTTTTATACATCCTTAGTTGCTTTCAGGAAAGCTGCTATCTGTATGGCCAGGACTCAGCAGTCAGCGCAGCATCAGTTTTTACACCCTTTTCAACAAACACTACTCACAGCAAACCATGAAAAACTGGGCAGTTATCCCCAGCATTGCAAACTCAGCTGTTTAAACAATGCCTTCTCATCTCTTCTCTTGGAAGCCATTTCTTCTGAATATCTTCAAGTTCTCACAAGTTTGTGTCTCTACTTTTTACAACAGGAACCCACATATATTATTTGTGGTATTCCATTAGACTTTATTTTCTCTTTCTCTGCTATTTCTTCTTATCTTTCTTATAGTCTCGCCTTACAGGTCTCTTTCTGACTGTCCCAGCATTTGAAATAGACTTCCACTTCTTATCACGGAGGTGCTGCTTGTCCCGTCTTAATGTCTTTCCAATGAAATCTCCACATCTTCTGCCACCTGACTGTATTCCTGCCTATACAACAGTTAATTCATTTGGAGTATGCTCTGTGTTGTGTAGCACTAACTTTGTTCAGGGCTGTTCAGGACATAAAAAAATTAACAAGAACGGTTACATAAAGTACTGTGTGGTGGTTTCTGTAGTAAAAGTTATCAGACTTGCGCTTTCCTGTGGACAGGTAATTCAAAACCTTAAATAACCATGGTAAAAAAGAGTTCATGAATGTGTTTGAAGAGTGATTTCTAACATGTGCCATGATCGGATATTTAGTTGCTTAAGGCAAAAAATGTTATTTCAAATTTTTTATTACTTTTGTGTAAATTAATTTATGAAAAGTTTAAGTACATCACCAATCCTAGCAATCTCACTTCTAGGATGCTACTTCACAACCTCATATACTGTGACATTGATAAGTTTTTTATTGAAAAGTCAGTCCAGGACATAGGTGCAGTGATAAAATTTTTTAAAATACATGTCTGCTTAATATGAGATTCAGGTCACAAAAACCATTCCAGGGAGAAAGGCAGAACTTAAAACATCAGCAGTTATAAGAGTAAACACTGACTTCTTCAGCATACTAAATCAGCAAAACTTACAGCAAACAATAATTCATCTGCTAGAACCCTGGAATCTAACATTTGGAGGATAGAGATAGCAATAAATAATAGAAAATAAAATTTGCAATAAGCCAAAACACAAAGGCCTGATTATCGTGCCATCTTTGGCAACAAAATGGACCATATGGGTCAACATGTCTTTTGCATTTCCAGCTATAACAACTTAAAAACTCTTCCATTTAAAGCTTGTATCATTTCAAACATTAAGTAAACTTTTCCAAATATGAAGTCATCAGAAACAAAGCAGATTCCACCCAGGTGTGGGTGAAAGTGCTTACTTAGCCCCAATTCCAGGCTGTTATTTGCATATTGACCAACTTTAAGGTGAGTTTATCATGTTTACTACCCCATTGTCCTAAGAGTGATCTGACATCTACTGAGAATGAAGGACTGTAGAACTCTTAATTATCTAAGTTTTGTGGCCTTGCTTTACTGTAGCTTGCTATAGACTTAATGTGCAAGCTTTACTTTGAATTGTTTCCAGCAGCTTTAAATATTTTCATCAATGTGTTTCCAGTCATAGCCAACCAGCTTGAGCTGCAGTATAACTGCAGGTAGTCAGGGCAGAGCGTCCTCCTTGTTTAGCCTAAACCATCATGCTTTGGGGATTAAAAACTGTGCAGAGATTACTTCCTTCATTTGTGACAGCCTTTGTGATAGAATAGTAATACATAATTTCTTGTGTAAGACATGCTCCTGCTGCAAAGTGTCCAACTACTTCATCAAAATAACCGTATCGTTCGTTACTGCAAAAATGGTTTTGGTCTGTCATGCTAAGAAGCAGGTACACACTGAGAAAGATTCCAAAAGAGCACAGCCAGAAACTTCTACTCTTTTTTGTTGTGTTGGCAGCTAATAGAAATAGTCATATACTTTGCTAAGTATTCATGCAGAATTTCTTTTTTGCTGTTACATTCATATGCAAAGAGAACCCAAGCAGTTTAAAGTCTTTTCAGCTACTTTCACTTGACACCAGCAGGAGCCATGTAAGCATATGGAGAAATTCAGTAATAGTGTGAACGTTGGTGAGTTAGAGATTCCAAATGTTTTTTAATGACAAAATATACTGTTAATAGGACTCAATCAAATATCACAGCTCCTCTGTTGAGCCTCTTAACTTTCACAGCTGTCTTTTCTCAATGGCCAGAAAATGTCTGCTGAACAGTTATGGTATAAGTTAGAGCATTTAAAAGTATTAAGACATTAATGCAAATAGAGTGGCATAATAGTCACACAGAAAATTAGTTGATGAGTTTGTATGATACTTTTGATTCTAAAATACAGACATCCAATTAGAAATCCTTTTTTTTTTTTTTTTTTTTGGAAGGCTTTGAAGTTGCTCGTTTCTTTGTGTTTTCCTGATGTCTCACATTTTATTTTAATGTTCTGTTTTCTTTCTTTCTTCGTTTTTGGTTTCTTAACTCATATTACATTCCATTAATGTTATTGTATATTGGAGCTGTGAAAAATACATAGAGGACTTGAACTTGATCAAAGTTACCGTAATTCAAATGTGTTCTCAGACCTCAGTCAACATTCTTGCTGTGTTTATTCTGGACTTCATGCCTACTCTATTTTACAAGCTCAGGGACTCTCCACCTACGGAACGTTCCCCTTGAAATCTGAAGTTCACTGAACTTGAACCTTTGGGCAAACCTGTGCATAGTTCACTTCCAATACCTGTGAAACATTGTGAATGAAACCTCTTTCATGCAGCTCTAGCCTATGCAAATGCTATTTTCCCATGCATTATTCTTGCATCTGAAATCCTATGTTTGAGATTTGCTAATCTATTGGATGAGTAAATGCACCCCACTGTCCTCTGTCAGTGCTAAATTTAACTTACGAACTGTTTCTTTAATGTAGTGCTGAATATTGAAAGTTACTTATCTTGCTGGCCAGCAGGTGAATGAGTGGTCCTGAATGAATACTTTTCCCTTGTTAACGTCTCCAAAACTCTCTTATCACCACATTCCTTCAAAAAGATACAGATTCCACTTATTGTGTTATGCCTGTTTCCAATAATAATAATGTTAAAACATTCTTTTATCTTTTTAAATTCTGAACAATACTAGTGAATGACTCTGGCTTAGAGATTTGAGAAGTGGCTACTAAGTCTTGAATCAAGCCAGTGTTTTCCCAACTGCATATAATCCATAAACTATGAAATTAAGCCTACACTCTTTCTTGTCCAGCATAACTACTTTTATTTATTTTCTATACTGTGGAGCAATATTGTTTTAAAGCGCTATCTTTAGATTAATCTTTCATACATGAGGACTGCAAATATGTATCCTCAAAAGAGCTCTGTGTTGACTTAGCTCCTCTCCTAATAAAGTTAGTGGGAGGTTTATGATTGACTTTGGTGAGAGCAGCGTTCTGGTGTTGCAGTCAACTTCTGAAATTCCACCCTTCACACACCGTTGAGGTTAAGTAGCTGCCTCTTCTGAATGCATTAGCTCTACTCGATTCTTTGCCAGCATCATCAGCTTTTCACATTGTATTTGTGAATTTTTGGCTCTAGCAGATCAAAGGTTGGAAAGGAGTTGTTTCAACTTCCTTTTAGACAGGTTTTCTGTCACGGGGGGTGCTGTAGCTTAGGTTCTCCTATTAGAATGAGTATTCTGCATCTGTGTTCGGAATGATGTTCATTCTAAACTTTTGCCTGATTTGGGCTTCTTTGGTTTTTGTTTTGTTTTGTCTTGTTTGTTTGTTTTGTTTTGTTTTTTAACTAAACTTCAAGCCAGCATTTCTGCAAAGCTCTCCTCTTCTTCAGCCCCAGAGAACAGTACTAATATGTGGCCAGAATGAGAACCAGACACATCTAAGCACCTCTTGAAAAATCAGACTGCATTTTCACAACATTTTGCACAACTACTACTGCATGAAACTGCTTTCCTCTCTAGAACAGCAGAGAGATTTTGCTGGATGTGCAGAGTGCAGCAGAACACATATTTTATCATGTCTCGGTGCGGCCCATTTGCAGCAGGAAAGCTTTTGAATTAAAAGCAAAGCCATGATGATTCCTATGTTGGAAGCCATCCTACTTTTTTTTTTTACACAAATGTGTCAGAAAATTCAAGAAGCAATAATAAAATGTTTGCTGATTTAGACCAACTATAGAAATACGTTAAAGATTTAACACTGAGGTAGGTATTTGGCAATACTGAAGAGAAACTGAGTTATATCAAGGTTTGAGTTGAACCTTATGTTTAAACTCTGAAGCACAGTAATTAAAACTTTGCCTGTAGCAAGTAATTCACTTGAGGTTAAAACAGTGCATACATGTATGGAGAGAAGCACTGACTTGGGTTTACCTTGGTTTATACAGTTTATACGTCTGACCTACGAAAAGCTAACAGTCCCACCTCTAAATCCAGTTCCCAATTAAAAACACAATTTGAAAAGCTTTAGGAGACCTGTGGGGCCTCTTTTACAGAAGTTTCTGGTCCCATCCCCCAATGAACAAATTAAAAAATATTACCTGGTCCCCTGTTGGTCCTCCAGGCTGACACTGTGTTTTCATTAATACATCATTAGGGTAATGACATTGTGCTGATGTTTTTCTCCAAACACAGGAGAAGCCATCAGGAGCAACAAAGTTCTGTGCCTTTGCAAACTTAGTTATAAGGAAAACTTTTAAGAATGGATTATAAAGCACTGAACTTGTTCTTTTCATGTTTATATCCTCTCTTTCTGTACACAGCTTTGTTGTGTTTTGCATGAAGTAATGCATAAAATTTAGATAACATCCCGTAAGTTGAGACTACATTCACCTAGAAGCTATGTAAGCCATTAAAACAACCTGGAGGCTTTACCTATTTAGAAGTCACTTGGAATTACAGTAAATTAATTAACCTATTGCTGTATCCTAAAAATCAAAAATTAAAATTGTATTTTATTATTTTTCAGACAATCAACTGTTACCTAATAGATAACAATGGATTTATTTTAGTGTCTGAAGACTATAGACAGGTAAGTGAAAGATTTTTATTCAATCTTCTTATGTAACACATTCATATAAATTTACTTGTTTTTTAAATAGGCCACTATCTTAAAATGTTAAGGAATTAGTGACATAAAATGGAAAAAAATCCTTCAACAAGGAATGTAAATTGTTTTTCACACGAGCTCAGTTTCTGTCTCCCATTGGCGCAGTGTCTGCTCTTAAACTCATACACATTTTCTTAAAGGGCTTTTTTTGCTGCAGAAGTATCTGTCTTCCGTAAAACATTTTTACCCTAAGAAAAAAATATTCTCTGTGGCATTTTTGCCACATGGAAAGGCTGGGGAAGGAGGGAGGACGCTGGGGACACAGAGCATTTACAGTCAAACTTGAGATAATGAAATCTTACCGAGCTGCTAGCTGAGGAATTTGTTTTCTGAAGTGGATTACAGTCATTGAAGGATTAAAACTAAGCACTCAGCACCACAACAGAGAGGACAAGGATCATGATTAATGGGAAGATTATTCAAAACATTAATTTGCTTTGTCTTCATGGAAAATTATTGAAAAATGAATGTATAATCACTCAATCCTGCAAACCTTATGAAGGAACCATTACCATTATCATTAACTTTTGCCTGAAAACTGCTGGGATGGTACCCCAATTATACCAGAATTGTCCGTAGCTGAATTTGGTTTATGTGTTGGGATTGTGAATAGGAATATCCACACTCCTACTTAGCCCTCAGGTGAATTAACTTTGTTATGACTAGGTTGGTTACCAAGAAACAGCTATCCGAAAGAGCTCTGGGTGACTTGGAAGAGTGACTGGAGAGGAGATAAAAAACTGGAAGTGAATGGCAGAAAAGAAGACAAACTGAGTATTTTGCTTTTAAATTAAAAGCCTAAATTATTGCAACCTTAAATCTGACACTTCTGAAAGTAAAAATATACAGATATTTTTCACCTTTGCACAGTGCAGAAGTAATTTCACATGTCCTCGTGAGCCCTCTCTCCCTTGCCCTTGGTTGAGGCTTTGAAAAGTCTATCAGCACATAATAGACAAGGGAAATACAATTTTTCTGAAACTGTTATCCTGCCAATGTGTACTAAAGTATTTACCGTTCAGCGTGCTCTACTATGTCACGCAATAGTCATTCTTCATGGTATGTCTTCTTACATGCAAAACTGAGCCCCAAAATTGATTACTTTGTTTTACTTTATTAAAATTATTGCTTCCATCCCTTTAGAATGTCAAGCATGTTCTGAATATAATTCTAGGATGTACTCAAAAATAATATGAACTAAAATGTAACATTGTTTAAATATTAAGTGCATTATGTTAGAAGCAGCTATTTGGGTTTTTTTCCCTCTGTATCTATCAAATCTCTATTTTCTACTTAGTTGAACAATGACCTAAGAAAAACAGTCACTGTAGAATAACCTTGATACATTTAAAACCTTTTTGTCTCATTATTCCCCCTGTTGTTTTTGTTGTTATTATTATATGCAGGTACTTAATTGTGTCTTGTGTAACTGATTTGCTAGTTGATAGTTGGCTACAGCCAATAGATATGATTAGGAAGAGATTTTTCCTTTGGTAGGTTACCTGATAGGAGCCATTACATGTTCCTCTGAAGAATATCATTGTCCTGGTTTCAGCTGAGAGGGTTCATTTTCTTCATAGTAACCCTCTCAGCTGAAACCAGGACAATCATGTAAACAACTGTTGGACCAGAACTAGCCTAGAAATGTGTTATGACCTATTTTTTTCAGTTGCAACAGATCTAAGCCTAAGATGGACGGTAAAGTTGTGTCTATGGTTATATAAAGCTATAGTAAGATTATGATAATTACAATAGTATATCTTTATTTTTAGATGTGTATGTATGTACACACTCTATATTTATCATGGTTAGAGAAGGGGTAGGGAAGTGGGATGACGCATTATCAATTACTGACCTGTCCGGGGTTGTTCCAACACTGTTTTTCTATAGACTTTTCAAAAATGACCTGAACTGCTCTAAGAATCTGAATTACAACTAAATCCTAATGTATTAAAATCATGATAATCTGAGTGTTACTGCTTTGAGGGAGAACTAGTATTTACAAATGGAGTTTTTGTGGAGAGAACTGTCATTGAAATGTCTTTATAAGACTGAAACACAACTTGATAAATCAAGTTTCTTGCTGTCTAAGGTGATACTAGTCATTTATGGTTTGGGCTTTTTGACATTGCCTGCCTCTTCAATGGTTAGGATAATCTTTCTTCATAAGTCAGCTAGGGCTATTGAAGCTAGTATTTTTAGTCATATAAGCTACAAATGCTCCTCTTGTTTCTAGGAGACTTTACACACCCACAGGTTTTGGAAAATGTTCCAAGTTTCCCCTGAGTAAAAAAAAAAAAAAAAAGAAAAAAGAAAAAGAAAAAAAGAAATACTTGCCTTTTAGGTGGAGGAATTCCTTTTTTTTGGCTAGGGCTGTAACTTTTCTGCCTGTGAACTCCCAGGTGCATACTTGAGGTCAGCTAAGTTCCTTGTAATGGAATTGGGGTTTAGTTCATACAAAACCTATGGAATCCATGCAATTTGAGAGTGTAGTGCCCTTTCCCCCCCATAAATTGTGGGATTTCTCCCTTTAAACAATGCAGAGAACATACCCAATCCTTCTGGGAGTTGAGGCTCTAAAATAAAAAATGTATCCTCGAACTTGAAAAATGCTGTACATGTAAGATTTTCCACTGTCGTATGAGTGGCTGCAGATGATGGAGTCACTTCCATACTACATACCAAATTCAGAACATGAATGTTTGTTTTCTCAACAGAGATTTATTTTTATTAGTCCACATCTACTGAACAAGGACAAAATGAGTAATTCATCAGGCTGAGTGGTTTTAAGTATGAAATGACTCTGAATGGAGTTAAAATTTATAGGATTGATGAAATGTACTGTTCCAGCTCCTTAAACAGGTCATGCAGGAATTATAAACAATGCTTTTTAATGGCTGTTTATGAAATCCTCTCACAACCTGTTTATATCTTTTTTGAGTAACATTTTAATCACAAGGGTTTGTGATCAGATTAGTGTGTTTTCTTTACAAGCTTTAGGTTTGAATGGCTTTTATTTCTGATATTAGATGTTATATAATGTACCACAATATATTGTTTAAGCTTTCACATCTGCTCAGGGGTAATAATGTAATCCCTATAACCTGCCATGACTGTGAAGTCCTCTTCAGTTTTTATGTAGCAGTGGTCCTGAAAACCTGTCTATGTAACTGTCAGAGCCACTCTTGTCAGATCCTAGAATACGCCAGTTTAAATTGCATCTAGTGTTGTTTTGCATTTACTTCTGGTAATTTCTTGCATTTTCCCCTTACAGACTGGTTACTTTTTTGGGGAGGTTGAAGGGGCTGTGATGAACAAGTTACTAACAATGGGCTCCTTTAAGAGGTAAGAATTAACTCAACTTTCTGTCTCTTAAAAAATGTTGTAACAACAAAATGAAATAAAACAAACCCAAAGTCATGTAAAACAAGTCCAAGACCAGCAGTATGGCTGGATTCTCATTTATACCTTTTTTCCATATGATCTGAGTGTAACTCAATGCCATGCACATTGAACATTAAGAGTATTGGAGACAGCCTATAGTAAGGTGTTGTTTTTTGTTTTTTTTTTTTAAACAACAATTTATTTGACTATGATGTTAAAATTGTGTGCCTCTCTTGCTCCCACTGTGCTCAAGTGGAAAAGGGATTGGGCCATGTCTACTACTGAACAGTTTTAAATGGCTTTAAAGCAAGTCATTGATGCAACATTAAACATTCTGACCTGTAAAAAGTTGGAGATTCCTCAAACTGGGCAGTACAAAATGCCCTACTGTTGAAGGGAAAGTGTTCTGCCAGTAATTAATTGTCATTCACATGCTAACTCACCTTTCAGCATTATTGTGACTATTGACCTGGTCTTTCTCTCACGATGACAATAAAAACTAATAGTGATTTTATGTGTTGTCCTTTGAAATAAATTATGCGTCCTGGGGAAGTAAGAAAGCACTTTTCCCTTTAACCTGTAACTCAACTCTGGAGTCTTCATGGCTTTCACATGGTCTAAGAACTGTTCCTTACCCCTTTGTCCTCTTACAGCATGAGAGTAGTGCTGACCATCTATATTACGCTTTTCCCTTTTATTTTCCTGTGCATTTCTAGTATTAAAAAAAGACTCATCACTGATCCCATCAACCACTGAATGTAGTTATTACATGTGAGGGTGTATACAGAGGTTCTCTAAACAGATGGTTTGCGTGCTTCCTTGGTAAACCAGCTCTCTTAAAGGCAGAAAGCTTTCCATGCTGCCTCTGCGCATTATGGCTCAATACCACTCCCAGCAAATGACTGACCTGACATGGAAAGATCTAACACTCTGAATCATCCTAAATCCTAGTTTTCTGAGGGTGGCAACCTTTTTGTGTTTAGCACTACATTCTTAACGTATGCTGTAGAAGGAAGTGAAGTAATACATATTTATAGACTGGGTTCTACGATGAAATGATCTGTTTATACAAGAGATGAAGCATTTTATTTAACGCAAGCAAAAACATACAGTCAAAATCTAGGGATAATGCTTTAATTTGTCCCAATTTGTTTTGTCCTGCCTAGCAAAGCTTTTCAAATGGAATATCTCCTGATCAATCGATGGTATTAGGCACCACCATTGAGAAAACAAAGACTGCATGGCTTGGGTATTCCATCTAAACGGCGGTGGGCGCCAACTTGGCATGGATCATTGGCTTATCGTTTTGCTCATCTTGAGCTCCAAGGGAGTTACAGATAATGAAGCCACTAGCTCAGTGCAACTGAGCTGCATGCTAAAGAAAATGTAAACACAGTGAGCCAATTATTTAAACATAATAAAGTGGCCATTGCCAATCAATTAAAAATGGGAGAGAATCAAAGTGGTGTAATTGCACTAAATGAGCCACCTGCTTTTCCTGCTGTACAGCAGATAGCTTTGTGCAGCAACAAAGAAAACCCCAAAGTGTCTTTGAGCTGTGCTAGATGAGGCCTTTAAAATAAATTATTCCAGCAATATGAAGAAAAATTTTTGCTGGCGCTCATGAGAGAGAGTCAGACACATATACCATATTTTTAAGATTACTAATTTGTTTGGGTGGTGGTGTGTGTTGCTTTTCCAAAATTTATTTTATATGGAATAAGAAGTAAAGAAAAGAGCACTGAATAATGCAGTGGCAAAATCTATTACCAGTACCATTTCCCTGAGAGCACAACAATATAGATATCGCATGCATTATACTTGTCATTGCTGCTCCTACCATGGGGACAAAATCAGAGCGCAAGCTCTGTTCTTTAGCCTTTTATTCCGATAATGTCCAGAGCCATCCTTTCTTTCAGTTTGCTTCTTATGTGGCATTCACTGCCCAGCAGGTGAGTTACACAGCTTTGCCCTCTTTGATCTGGTCTTGCTCCCTTTCTGTTGAGTTTAGAAGTAGAAGGTTCTATGGTGCCGCCTTCACGGCAGAAGAGTTTGCTAACATCCCCAGTGACGGTGGGACTGGGGAGTCCTTTCTTCCTTTTGCACCGGTGATCTGAGGGGCAGTGAGATATGTGCTACCACCTTGCTGATTCATGCCAGCTTTCAGGTTCTGCGTTCACAAAAGGAATGAAATAACCCTTTGTGCGTTCTCTCAGCCACCACTAATTTGGAGAGGTATAGAAGTTCTTTTTAGGATTGAGCTGGAAGTGTTAAACAAAAGGGGGTTGTTTGCTGCTGACTGTATTTCTTTTCAACCTGCAGCAGGATGAAATTCAATTTTTGTGTTCGCTGTTTATTTTCTAAAGTGAGCTTAAATACCTCCTTCCCTCCTCAATTTCTTTAAACTCAGTACTTCTTTTGAATAATGTGTACATACGTATGTATGTATATTTTCTTAGTTTATGGGATTTATATTTAGGGAGAAAAATTATATCAGTGCCTCCACAGCAACGTGACATGTTCTATGATTTCATTTAGCAAAATGATGTTTATCTTATACCCTGAATATTGCACACAGTTAAATAATTTAAATATAATTTAAATTCACTATTAAATAAATTAGGATGTGCTTGTGGAAAAGTATCTGCTTCACATAACTTGGAAAAAAAGTTTCTTTATAGTTTCCTCAGCAGTTTGTTTACATAAAAACAGTGGAAAAAATAGATTCAACTGCTCAAAGCAAGAAAATCTAAAAAAAAAAACCACCCCAAAAACATTAGCATCAGAGCCATGAGATCCCCCCCAAAATGAATTATAATAAATCTAAAAAAGAAAATTAAATATCTCTTGACTTCAAAATACTTTTGTCATTACCAGTAGGAGTAAAACTAAGCAATTCTGTAAGACAACTATGGAAGCAGTATCTTTTCCTCTTAACAGTTCTGTTTCCACCAGGCACCCTCTTGGCCTCTGAAGAATCTATGCTTTGGTATTTAATCACGTTGTCAGAATATATCCCCGAAACGGTGCACCCCTGAATCCCAGTTTTCCCAGATGCTAAGGCTCACTCTCATAAGTTCTTGTTGCTTTGAGAGCTTCTCTTGTTTCTCAGTTTTTCTTGCTCTGTTCCTTCATCTTTATTCACGTGCTTCCTAGTGAATAATGCATGCTGTCTGTGGCCTTATGGCACGGTACAGTCCGAATCCGTCACCTGTGTTCTCCACATGCATGCAAGTAGAGGCAGACTTTCATCTCTCTGGCTTGATTTGCTTTAGAAGCAAAACCTAGCAAGTGTTTTGCCTCCAGGTTATAAGATCATTAAAAAAAATAAAAATAAATAAATCAGAACTCTTTACCAAACTACTTGCAAAGAGCAGAACATTCTTACAGACAAATCATGAAAACAGTAACTGGCTGCTCACCAACAGGATGCTGATTTCCACTGAGGCAGCACAGCCTCCAAATCAAGGATATTTTTCTGTTTAATTAAGGCCACTCTTACTTACTTAAGCATTCATTTTTAATAAGATAGTCTTGAATTTTTGGTGGTGTTAAATGGACACATATTTTAAAATTGTGTTTATTTTCATGTGGATTTTTACAGTCTAATTATAGTCTTCTATTAATTTGGCAGTGTTTCTCAGTGTAGATGTAGACTTTAGAGAAGATCAGTGACAGACTGAAGGAACAATTCAAATTGGAGCGAGTGGATTTGGAATTGGACAAATGCAACTGTGATGTAGCAGTTCTGCAATGTAGCAGTTCTTACATTATAAAAAATCCCCATCTTTAGTGATGATTTATTTAGTAAAAGAAAAAGTAATCTCAAAATGTACCCTACGTTTATGGCATAAATACCATGAAAAATAGTCAGGTAGATGAATAGGCATTTTTTGTATGGGCAGGCAGAAGACATTCAAGGTAGGAAAATGAGCAGACTATTTCCAATAATTATCTTCTATATTAGCTGTCATGTGCACTGCAGAGCATGTATGAGGCCTGCACCCTTAATCTTCAATTTCTAAATGAATAATATGTAATTGTACTGCCCTGAAGAATGACATTCCATTTTCATCAACAAAATAGCTGTCAGAAAGGCAACACTATAGGAGGCTGTCTAGTACAGGTTTATGAGCAGGTACAAAAGAACCAAATAATATCTGTCACTTCCCTCTTATCATTACCAACAAGAGTAGCCCTGTTCTGATTTTTTTTTTTTTTCTTTTTCATTTACCAGATGTGCATCTGGTACCTGTGCTCTGAAACTCCCTCACTGCTCTGTTGTATGTTTTCTGCTCATATTTTGTCCGTGTGACATCCAAAATTAACATCTTAAAACTGAGTTTGGGCATTGTTAGAGTTTATAACTCTGTAAATATTACCACAAATTTAATGCAGTGTATTAGTATATGGAAATTGTTTTACCCACGTAAGGAGAAAGCCAGGCGTATGTGCTATGTAAATGAGTTTTCATTCTGTATGCTGGAAATACAGGTTGAGTATACATGTTTTTATACATGTTATGCTTTGGACCACCTTGGCAATTGGGAATAGCTGAACAATAAAGGCAAAGATATGTGATGACAAGCTTGTTTTGTCAAAATGCTGCAATTTATTTTTATGCTTTTCATTGATTTTCTTAGTGGTGAAAGCCATTAGTGTGACAGCTTCTGGACACTAATAATCTGTCTGTTAATGAAGGTGGGAGAGCCAGAGCACCAACAGTATGGGATTTCTTAAAATGTCCCGCTACCTCCCCACAAGGACCCTCTCTAGATTTTAAGAAACTAGTTTGTTCTTCATGCCATTCAACACTGTCCCTCCTTCCTCTCCTTGGGAGAATGCCAGACAGGCTGCATGTCTTGTATCTGAGTTAATGAACATCTTTCCACCACAAGTGAGCTGTAGTCACCGATAATTTTTATGTGGAGTACTGAGTGAAGCATCGTGTCAATAATTAAGGCTTCCTGTATTATTGGCTTCCTTTGCTTACTTCTTTGGAGCACTTCTTCCTTTTTTTTCTATGGACTTGACATTCACTTCTATGGTAAGAAGCTTATTATTCCTACACATTATATGAAACCCCCCAAATCTTGAACTGATGACAAAACATTTGAAATTTTATGCATTGAAGATCTTTCAGCTATTATAATTGTCAGTGATGGTATTTTACATTACCAGGTAGAAATCCGTAGGTGTGCTGAAAATCTATCTGAAAGCAATAGAGTACATCTGTTAATATAGCCTGTGCTGCTGGTAGGTCTTAGAAGTTTAATTTTCTTGAATCAGTTTCATACTCAATTGTAAGTAAATTGCAAAGTACCAGACTGGAATTTACTATATCAGTAAATTGACAATGAAAAGGTTTTTAATAAAATGTATTTGGTACCTGAAGTTATATACAATGGAGGTGCATATTTAGGTTTTGGTAAGTTTTTTTCCATTAAAGATGGTTGTACCTAGTCTGTGTTTGTCCTATGACTGACGTTGAAAATACCTACTCTGTAGACTTCAGTGACCAGGTGTGGAAATATGGGCAGTTAACAGCATGGTGATGTCAGAAAGTCTCAAGCATGTCAACCGTAGCAACAGCAAAGCTCTCCTGTGAGGTGCTGTAATACATAGAATGGATTGGGCATCTAGATGGACTTAAAATTGGATCGTGGGAAGCAGGCAATTATGTTCACTAACTATAGTCAGTTGAACAGGATACGGTTAGCTGCAAACAGTTATTTAAAACTGTAACACAATAACTTCAAAAAAGGCAATCTGGAAGCCTTTCTTTCTGCAACAGTGAGTTAAGTCTGAATGAGAAGAAAGCTTATTTTCTAAAATCTCAGAAAGACAGGAGCAATAAAGTAACTCGCTGGAAATGACACCTGAACACAGAAGCACCACAGTGTCTTAGGCCACTGTTTTGACTACAGATACTGTAGTAGCCTTTATAAAGAATAGAGCTGGAAGGCTTTTACCTTCTTATTACATTTACAAGAATAAAAACAAAACAAAACTGGATTTGAATTTGTGAATGCCTTGGAACCCATTTATACTGAGCTTACAGTGACAGAGTCCAGAATTGATTCAGTATGTTGCAGCGTTCAGATTTCAACATCGTTACAGGCTTCATCCACTGATCTTTGAAATATATTGCAAAATTTCTATTTGTTTTTAGTGCAGAAGAATCAGGTCTGCATGATAGTCTGGCAACAATGCTTTTGCTGTTATATTTTGCAATTCTGTGTTATAGAAGTTTGAATCATCTTTAGAAACTTTCAGATAGGTGTTGAGCCTGCCCACTTGGAAAGTTACTGAGATGGGAATACATTGTTCACAAAACAGAACTCATTCCAGGACTTTGTTAAGAATTCTGTATCTACCATGTACCTTTCTAAAGATTTGCTCCTTTTTTTTTTTTTTTTTTTTTTTTGTTTTTGTTTAAATGTGGATTCATTTTCTGTTTTCTAGTTTGTTCCTGAGCCAGAATCTTCACACTGGAAACACCTTCAAATATATTTACTAAAACTAAACTCGTTATAATATCATCCACAGATGTTATGCAGGCATTTCCAAACATCAATTTTGTGGTGTTCCATAATGATTTTGAGGTTGTTTATTACAACTCTTCCCCTCTGCCATCATTTTAAAGTTTAGTATTTCTTTCCCTGTTAAATGAAGGGGGGTTTATCTACTTATGTTTTAAGATTTTTGCTTCTCTTGCTGATAATACAATCTTAGATTGTTATATACTCCCTACAATACAATAAGCCAATCTAAAAAAATATAATCTAGCATGTTGGGGCACAATATTAATTGTATTTCTGATTATTTGTGTGAGTATATATTTCAATCTTTGAATGACTTTTTATATTTAAGCATCTAAAGAAACTATTACATCTATTACAATGTAATAATTACATAAGAAATGTAATATAAGTGCAAATATTGAGGAGGGGAAAGGCTTTTTCCAATATTTAAAGTGAAGTAGCAGATGTTCCACATGGCACACTACAATAGTATTTGATCAACGGTTCTTAGCAGAATAATGCAGTCCACAGATTGACCAAACACTTCTGGTCTATGAAATTGAAAGTTGAGAAACTGATTGCACTTTAAAGCATCGAACGCTCACTAGACTTATATTGAAAAAACATTTACAAAAAATGAAGACAAAACTGAATGCTCTTCTACTTGTAACACTAGGTATTGAATGAAGCAGGATGAGACCATTTCATCCAAACAGAATTCCTTGACTGCTCTGCAGAGAGCACATTAACATTTGTAAACCGCCCCTGTCTGCGTGCTTATCACTTGCCACCATCACTAGGAGGTCCAAGTGGACGTGCAACATGGTCCTTGCATCTTGAGGAATAAAATAGTCGAGCCAAACAAGACTGGAAGGGCTGAGCTGTAGAGATTGCCTTACAGGGGCTGGATTCTGACCATGGGCGCAGGGGGGAAAAACTAAAGGGGAAAAAAAGCTAGGGAAAGTGGTGTATTACTGCATGCCCCACCGGCAGCACAGCTTACACCATGTACTGCTCTGTTTGTCTTGGCAGATCTGTGTGCGCGGATCTGGCTGTGGGCGTGATTCTGCCAGATATGGTCAGTGTTCAACTTACACCCATGTTTAGGTCTCTAGTTATGCGTTTGTCTACCATGTGCCTCTCTCTGCCAGTCCACAAAACAATGGCTTCCTAGCCATTTCTATTCTGAATATAAGATAAAATTACTAATGTAAGCAGTATGACCATGTAGTAAATATTTAGTTGAAGCTGCGAGATCCAATATATTAGATATTTTGCCTGAAAGCCAAAAAGAAAATATAGGAATAATAAAGAAGCCTTTAGTGATGGTTCTGTCACAAAATTAGATCAGAAAAATTATATACAGTTTCTACAACAATGGATTACAACATTGTATTGGTACAGGTTGTAATGTTTCATGGCATGCAGTGCAAAATGCCTCATGGTGATGCTGAATGCATTTCATGACCTGTTTTTGGCAGCTTCTGGGACATCCTTTCCGTAGCCGAATTTGTGTGCTCTCCTTTCCTCTTCACTTAGAAGCAAGGCACACATTGCAAAATGTTGAAGTCCCATCTCATACATCTATAAACCATCTATGTCCAATTGTGTTCCTTTGTCCCTCTGATGATGCAAAAGTCAAATGGATATGTACAAATGCTACTAGTAACTTTTACATATTTACACTTGTTGCAACTTATCAGCTAGAGATTGTTTACATCTGCTATAGATGTTAAATGCTTTTTATGTGGATGGATATAGTTAATGAATTGTTCTATGGACAGACAGATTTAGAGAAATAATCACAATTCCATATACTGTCTCTGAGTTCTGGATTTTACATTTAGATCTCTGAAGTGTATCAATGATGAGTAAAATCACAAACAGAAAGAACTGTCCCTCTTTACTATGCATCTGAGGAGGCTTCTAGCATATGTTGATTACAGCAGGTACTTGACATGGAATATTTTGTCCTCGTGAAAAGAAGCAAAAGTAAACCCATCCTGCTTCCACTGTCTGTACTGTGGATACGCTGAAATTTCACCTCTCTCTTCTTTGGAAGCAACACCATGTTTTTATGGATTAGTTGTGCACTGAGAACTGTAGAAGGGGCTTTTTGCCTTTACTGGAGTTCAGGAGTGGTCTGTTGTGAGAAGCCCCCCAAATGCATAGGTTCTTTCACTTTCTGGGGCTAAATGTGCTGATCTCAGTCCAGAACCAATTGTTTAAGCATCATGTTGAATGTGTTTTCTCCTCCTCCTCACATTGTTTATGTCATTGTGTGTTACACCGTATGTGTATCTTCCCTGGTTTCTCCCACTTATGTTTTTGCTTTGTTCTGTAGTCTGATAAAATTCTTACAAGGTTTTCACAGTGTTTCTTACCTTTATTCTCCTTTGTGTAACCTGTATTTTAATGACCCCTTTCCCTCCTTTCCCTGCTGCTGTCACAATTTTTATTTTCCTGTCTACCTCGTGGGCAGACTGTTCCATGTCATCACTTTTATTCCCCTGTGTTTTCTTCTTTTAGTCAAGCAGTTTTCTGTTCTTCTCTGTAGAATTACACTTTATGACTACCAAGCCATGTGTAGAACAAACAAAGAGAGTAGCGACAGTGCCCATAGCTTACTGGACGTAAGTATAGTAAATTTTCTGAGCACCTTTCCATGCAATCATCAAAGAAAATTGTTGCAAATATCTCATGGCCATTGTAAACCCATTATTTTGATTTGGAATGCTTACAGCTCTTGCGTTTATCCCTGTGCATACAAGGAATGGTTCATTATAAATAAATGCAAAGTGTGAAGCATTTTCAAGTTCAAATACACAAATTTTTAATGCTGGGCCACCATTTCTGAGGTTCTGTCAGAATATTCTTTGTAACATATGAATCGTCCTTCTTAGGACTTTGTAAATTTGGCAATAGATTGTGCCTATATGAGGGGACTGGAATCATCTATCTTTTCTGTATGTAAACACATATATGCATGTAGAAATAATTCAAATTAAAAATTCAGAGGGTTTTTTTATACGAAAGGATTGGTTCATGGGCAAGGCATACAAGTCAGTGAGTTTATCACTTTTTTTTTTTCTTCATATTTAAAGAAGATGTCTTTTAAAGTAGAATTTCAATGCATTTAGATCCTTGTCTTGCAATTAGATCTGAATAGAAACCGCGTCCCCCTGCAAGGCCTGATTAGAGACAAGTTGGGTCTTGCAAGGACAACACTGCCTTGTTGCTAAATCATATGTCTAGGTAATAACCCCAAAGGTATTTATAATCATTTATATGTTGTACGGATTACTGTAATAATCTGTAAGAACTGAAAAGGTGTTGGATAAAGTATAGGTTTTACATATTAAAAAGGAAGCATTTTAACAGATATATGTCAGTCTTAGCATGAAGCATTCTTAATTAAAGACAGCAGTAAAACCCTCTAGCAATTTTACCCCTCTGGAAAAGTTTTCTGATAGTATTTTCAAATGCACAGGGATCTAGCTAGAAAAAATAAGCCTACACACAATTAAACCTTTGAGTAAATATCAAAGTTCTGACACCTTCCAAATATCTATATATAGCTTCTATGGTTTCATAATCATATGCATTTCGGGATGTTTTCATTTACATATTTACATGACTCTGTTTTTCAAATATCTGCAAATTTGGATTTACTGCATTTATCAGTCTGTTGTCTGCTAAAGCCTGAACCTGAAAAAAAGACTATTTTGACATAATAATAAGTACCAGGCTGTGCAATGAGACTTAAATTGTCAGTGAAATAGAATGGGATGCTGTGAATCACATTTTAAAATATATTAAAACTGTTAGCAACAACCTTCCATCCCAAGGCTTGGGGCTTTAGCTCAGTTTGCGTAAGCACCCAGCATGTAAAGCTGAAGTATTTCTCTCTTACGAGTGGGCTTTAATCCAAGAGATTTTCACTATTCCAATTTTGGTCCAGCCTGTGTTTATGGAGAAAAAACTCTGCAACTGTTGTGGGATACACTGAGACATGGCGAGTATGTTCTTTCTTTAGTTTTTTAAAGATAGCCAAACTTGTCTATAAACCTCAAGTGTGTTTTTGTGATGTTCAACATGAAAGATGGGCAGAGATTTGGTTATTTTATTATTTTCCCGTTGATTTAATCACTTCTAATAACCATAACTACAGAGAAAGTATAAAGAGAACTTGCATTAAAAACAGGTAGGGCTAGATTCCTCAAAAGTATTTTTTTCCTGTTTTCATGCCCAGTCTTGTACATATAGATCAGGTTATTAGACAGTATTCAGTACGGTTTCTACATAAGCAAACTATTTGTTCACAAATGTTTATCCTTCCTTTTGAGACTTACAGTTTTACAAATACAGGAACAGATACAGGAACAAGATGGAGACTCTAAAAAGTTCCTATGCAAACAGCATGGAAGCATAGGCGCGTAGGCATCAAAGACTGTATGACGACTAAAGGATCTCTCACAACATTCTGCCAAAATCAGGGAAGAAAGGTGTCAGGGCTGGCCCCCTCTCCTTATCATGACTTTTTAGGCTGTGGGACCAAGATGATAAATTAGGGATGGACTAGATTTGCACATCTTCTGGTCCTTTTTTTTACCAGCATAAGACTGCTTCTTAAAAAATATCCAGACACTTTGTTGTTTAGTTTAGTTTCTTGTTGTAATTTATTCAGGTAACTCTCCATAGAACCACTTTTTGCAAATGTATCAGTGCCATAGAGTGACCCAGCTCAATTCCTTTGGCTCTCAATGATGGTTTAGCTACATAGAGAGAAGAAAACTGCTGCAGTTTTTGAAGGAAAAACACAGTCTTTGTGTGGAAAAGGCTGTCTTAGTAAAATTGCATTTCATGGGAATGTGTTTATATCAATGTAATGAAATGTTTTTCCACTAAAATTTCACAACAAATTAATTTTTGCATTTTCTATTCATATTATTGAAATTTTTGTCAGATATATTGAGGTCTTACACTTCTTTTAGTCCTCATATTAAAATAGTTTTATAATACATAGTATATTTTACTATTAGTAATAATAAATATATCATTTTACACTAAATCATTTGGCGTTATAAAAAAAAAAAGCATGCAACAAAGTTAATTACTTGGGTGTGAAATTTCAGGCTTTCTGATTTGGAATGAAAATAAATAAGATGTCCCACAGGGCTGAAATTTGGTTTTCTTTTCATCTCTAGGAAAGACTTGCAGCTTTTTATCTTTTCCTTTAGACAGTCGTTAACAGGTGAAAATCTTTACTGTCTCAGGCATTACGCATTCTGCTGGCTCGCTATTTCAGCCTTTCAGGCCACTGACCGACACGAGTTCGTCGGCTCCGTGAGTTATCAGCCCTGGGCAGAAAGACTCTGTGGCCTCTGAAATCTTGAAATGGCCAGCTGCTGCTGTGCAAATCGGCACTGCTTCGGTACGGTGCTGAGTCAGGGTGGGTAACTGTGATTTTTGATATCAGTAGTTCCCCTAAAGGCAGTGTGGCTTCTTACATGTGCTAAAATACTCTGTTGATATGGAATCTAAAAAGGATGCAAAAATTTATGCAACAGGGAGTCCCTAACACAAATGAGTAGGACAAGGATAGATTTCTTTCCAAATTTCTGGAAACTGACTTTTCTGCCTGTGATTCTTTCATAAAAGAATAATCCTATTTACATCATTTAAACAGTAAAATGTTCAAAATGTAGTACCGTACTGTAAACACAGGATTTTCAAAGTATTTGCTGTATTTGTTCTGATCCAGAAAAATAGAGGGAGGAGGGATGAATCTTGAAAAACTACTGAAAGTGCTTACAACTGGGCCTTCACTATGACACAGATAACTTCATTTAGGTAAATTCAAACTTCAGAAGCTTTTCCTAGCCTAATTGGACCGAGGTAATGAACAGAGATTTACATTACAGAGAGGCAAGTCTGTGAACTGCAGCCTAAGACAAGCTCATATGATCTACCAGAGCTGTTCCTCCAGCAATAGCCTGGGAAATAGGAACCCCTAGAGGTTAAATATTTAAGAATCATTTGCAAAACTTTCCTTTTTCCAACTGATAATCTGTGTATATCACCAAGCACATTAAAAGGAAATTTCATTGCTACGTATTTTAATATTCAGAATAATAATACTTGCTTCTTCACAAGAAAAAGTTATTGTTCTTTTTCTCATGCTACCCATGCATTTGAATATCCATAATGTTGTCTTTACATGAAGAATTCAATTAAGATATAAATTCTGCACATTTTGCCTTTTTATTAAATGAGTTGCTTCTCTTCAGCCTTATAATGCCTTCTTTGCTGCAGTAAAATGGATTATGACTGAGCTTGTCTTGTAAGTAAATTTTATCAAGAACTTAATATTTGTAAGAATTGATGAATGTTTGTACTTTTGAATGCTTAATGAATATTTGTACTTTTTGCCTTTTACATACATGTGCTGCTTTTATTATGTGATTTGAAATATAGTAACATTTGTTAATTTTTTGCTTCCCAATTTTGCATTGTTAAAATCTGAGAAAATTTTGGCTTTATGAATGCACAGTTGCACTTTTTACATTATTCATGGTCTTCACTTATAGCTGTATGTCTTTGCTTAGTAAGGCTAGCAGATTGCAATACACAAGCCAAATTTATTATTGGAGTTCCTGTTAAATTGTACATAAATGTCTGGCTGTCTGTAATGCTGCTTGGGTGGGCTGTAGTCAGTACGACAATCCGGCGTAGGGACTCCCTGTATTGTCACTTCCTGAATTTCTGTAGGATGGACCTTTTACAGTATATGCCAGATAAGGTGGACTCTGGATGTTGCTGAATTTTTTTACCTGGCCTAATTCTTCTGACATTTCACATTAATACAGAATGACCGTTGTCTTTAAGAGAGATTGCCTAAGAAATTACAGAGAAATATATGGAGAAGAGGAAGCCTTAAAATGTATCTAGTATTATTAGCCTATATATTTTATTATTGTTCTTATCAGAGAACAAAGTTGCAGATTTTGAATTTTATCTTTATTGAAATAAACTATTTTTTCTTGTAATAATTTTGTTTTAATTGTAAATTATATGAGCTTTCATCAAAGTTTGGAATAACAGTTAAGGATAATTAACTGAATGGCTATTGCCAGAGGGCAGAGGTTGGTCTTAAATGCAGCTTTCAAAGTAAATATCAGGGAAAGAAATTATGTTAAAATGAGACTTCGATGCTAGCTATAACAGCTTCAAAAATTTCCAGAAACTTTCTGTATTTATAAGTATTGTACTTGCTTGTCCGCATGATAAACTGGATGTTGGTTTCACATTCTTTACACTTACAATCACTGATAGACTGACACGTTTCAGTCCATTCTTCAAAGTAAATTGCAGTATATTTTAGTGGGAAAATGCATTCCCTACACGTCTAGTTAGAGTTGATTAGACACTGGTTAATCATTCTTTTCTGTTCCTAGAAATAAATTAGTTTTATTATTTTAGTTCCAGAATTAATATAAGGCAGTATTTCATGTGTACTCCTGTACTACAGCCAGGACAATTATAATCCTGTGGCATTTTACTAGAGAGTCAAAATACCCTGCATAATGAAGAAATAATGTTCAATAACGTTCAACAGTAAAAATACTGTACTCTGCCACACACCGAGAATTTTAATGGACACTTCCAATAAGATCAATAAATTAATAATAGGTAAATCTATTATTTATTGATGGGGTTAATTTCAGAATAAATTCTCGGTAGTAAGAAACAAACCAGTGAAAATATGAGAATAGCCATAGTTGATAATCCCAGAGTTATGCTAATAACATGAATTTCAGATCTGTGTTAGCTTTTATTTAAAATAAAATTAATGGTATCAAACTACTGCCAGTTTAGTGGTTTGAAAACATTCTGTGGGATAATATGAAAACTTTAATGATTTCTTTAGGTTCCTTGTGGAATTTAATCTATGCAGCTGGTGGCACTCTGATCTAACAGCAAAAGGTAAGTGTATTTTTTTTTTTCCCCCTGGCCTTAATGACAGAAATGTTAGATTAAATGGGATTTTTGAAATTCAGATGTGTGTAAAATGGTTTAGATTAAATAATAGTTTTTTAATAACAATAGTTTTTCTCCCATGTCAGCATCCTTTTCTTTGTTAATGTTTCCCAAAACAAGATAATTAAGATCTTTTATGAATAACCACAAAGTGTTTGTGTGCACTCTAGGAGTACAGTACAGTATGTTAAAATAGTAGAAAATGATATTTTTTTTTAATGTTTCTCTTAATTCCAAATAATTCTTTGTGAATAAAGCAATGACACTAGCCTTTTTCTGCTTATACTACACTTTTTCTACAGGTGCTGTAATATGTAGGGGGTTCTTGTGCTGGAAAACGCCATTTCAACAAAACCCACAGGAACATGATCATCTCAGTATAATTTCATATGAAAAAAATTTTTGAGGCTTAAGATAGTAGATTTTATGCTTTTATTTTTATACAAGACTAGGTAAAATTGTATTTTTGTTTTACCATTCCATTCAAAATAGACATTTTAAAGTAATAAAATCTAGATAAATTAAAATTCAATTTACTCAAAATAATTTTTCAAAATGTGGAGGCTTCATTTGAAACAATAATGAAATTTTAACAGTTCTCATAAGAATTGGAAGTTTTCAATGTCAACTGTCTTATATTTTAGCAGACTTTTTATGGCATTTCAGAAGCGTTGCTCAAAAGTAAAGGGCTAATTTACAAGAGCAGTGCTCTTCAATTGGCCGTTTCACAGGCAAATCATGCTGCATGCCATTTACTGGCATAATGATTGAAACTGCGTTCTTCAGCCTCCTACTTGCAGATTTGCATATTCCTTAGCAAAGCAGGGCATAAAATTGCTCCTTTAGATTTCAGTCTATATTTGCATTGCCTGGTTATTAGGCTGTCTTTATGCCAAAATAATATCCTGTCTGAAGTTAAGGTATCAGGAAAATGGAACATACTGATGCCCTGGAATATTCCAGTGTTCCCTGTAGTAATAAGACTCTAGAGCTCTTCTAGCAGAAAGATCTATCCTGGAGCAACGGAGAGGACGGCAGTAAATGGCAAAGCACGTGTCAGGCTACTGCCTAACGTGTTGTAAATGTTGTGTAGGGAAGAGGGGAGGCTGAGATGGGTGTCTGCTGGAGGTGGAGATTTGATGAGAGCCTTCTGGAAATTCAGGTGCATGAACTTAATAAAACCTTTCCCACGCTGATGTAAACTGTATACCGCATTGCAACACCAAAGTCAGTTCTTCCGTTACATGAACAATGGCCCCGATGTGGATTGGATGCACGTACATAAAGAAAGCTTCATGAGAACCAGCCGGACACCATTTGCTTAAGGGGCCACTTCATAATCAGCCAGGACAGGTCTTCTAAAAACCAAGACTAACTTTCCAGTGATTTCCCTAACCGTGATAAAAAAGGTCTCTTACACTGATGGCCGTAAAGGACGGTAGGGTTTGCTGTGCTAGACCCAGAAAATGTAAAGCTGTTCCTTACATCTGAAGAGGAATGGCAGGTATGCCAGTCTTAGTCCTTGGTGTTTGCAGAACAGTGCAAAGCAGCCAGTGTAGGGAACAGGTAACTTTTTTGGATGTTTTTTCAAGTGTACTGTACAAATACACCTTACTACATCCTGACATGAAACATCCAATGGCACTTGCTTTGGATGAAATGGAAAATATCCTTTAAAGACGGCATCCCTCTTCATCTCATGAAAATGAATGTCTGGTTTGTATTTTAAGCATGTACTAACTACAGAAGACAGGCATTAATAACTTACAACCTTTCTTAAAGACGAAACTATCATTACAGTCCTTTGACAGACAAGTGTGATTGAGGGATTTGCATTAATGTTTTAGCTGAAAGTGAAGCTTTAACTACACAATTCATTTGCTCCGTTTCTTTTATGAGTAAGAGTATTGAAAATACTCCCTCATCATGCTCATTGGAATGTCATCAGTTTTATGGTACTGCTTGCCCAGTTCAAATTTGGTTAGGTAGCTAGTGGTAGTTGTTTGGAAACCAACATGTGTTAGGAAAGCAAAAGCAAGAGATATTTCACTAGAGAGAAGTCAGCAGGAGAGAAAAGCATGTGCTTCAGTATGTTCTTCTGTGGATGCTACATTACCACAAAGAGTTGTAATAATTATGACTGCACTTCATGAAATAAAAACTAATGAACGTGCACATCTTTTTACTTAAAAATACTTAACAAAGCTCAGGAAAAAAAAAAAAAAAAGAAAAAAATCAGTTCTTCTAATGGGGAAATTGCTTCCTGCTCAAATTGTGATGTTAATAGAGCATCACATATTACAAAGATCCTAGAGAGTCTTCTGCCAATTTGCCAAACTCTAGTATGAAAATTACTTCTGCACAAGATCTTGTAATCTGAATCACATTTGTAAATAAGAGAGAAGAAATGGATGCCCTAAACCTTGGGCAACCCCATCATCTTCTGGACTCTAAAGAGGTGCTGGAAATCTGAGACCCTTGTATCTTTGGCAGTGTCTTTGTTACACAAGCCATATGTTGATACAAGTGAGGGTAGATCCCAAATACAGGTGATAAATTTCAGTCATTCTTGGCAACAGATAAGGAGAACAGAAGGGAAAGGGGGAGAAGGTGCAGTAGAGTTAGCAGACAATTTTTAAAAAAAATACCAAACTGTTCACTGTGTCATGACCATCGTGAAAACATCAGAAACAACAAAACTTTTCTGACCAACTTTAGTACCTCCCTTGAGATCTGTGCATTTGGTGGAATATTTTTTTAATTGCATAAAAAATTACGAACAGCTCAGAAATGCATGTCCTAGCGTGAGATTGCAAATGCAGTTTTGGTCGTTCCCCTGACATTGCGCAGTAGATACACCACTGTCTCTGAAACTTTATCTTGAATGGAAGATCTGTCAAGTCCAAGAGCCTGTTTAGTGTAATCTATTTTTGTCATACCTCGTCTTGTTTTCTCACTTAGCAATTAGTTTAAGATAGGCTTAACATTTGTGCTGATGTGCAAGTGTATCTGTGTTAAGGAAGAATGAAGGGGTGGGAAGGAAAAAAGAGGGAGTGAGGGAGAGGCATTGTCCAACAGATACATCAGTGTGAGAGACAGAAGAGCTGCCTTCAGTTCCCAGCTTTGCTGCTGTCCTGTAGTTTGACCTTCAGCCAGTCTCACTGCTTCCTGGTACCTCAGTTTCCCAATCTTTAAGATGTAAATAGTGACACTTTCTTTTCCCTTGCACTGCAAGGGTTCAGATTAAAAGGGCTATGAAGTCTGAATTATTACTGTTTTGGGAAGCAGATAACAAGCATTGGTTCTGAGTAAAGTAACACTTCTGCCCTCACGCACAGAGTTATTTTAACTGATGAAACTCTGCAAAGATTCCCAAGCTGTAATCCAAAAAAGTGTTTGGGCTTCAATAAAATATACCACAATTTAGATATCAAATAAGTGTAAACCCCCATACATAATAGTGATGCACAGCATCACTGAAATCAGGAGGTCAGTAAGTCCATCTTGAATCTAGAGAGAAAGAATAAAACCTTGTGCATAAATGTAAAGTAGATTGGGAATGGCTAAACCATGAATAACTGCTTTAACAGTTATGTCTTACAAAATTACATTCCATGGATAAACTTTTTTTTTTTTTTAATTGAAAAAGTTGTGTTATGCACTGCCTAGGAAATCTCACAGGGTGGCAGAAGCTGAGTAACATTTCCGTTCTCTGTGAGCTCTGTAATTCAGCATCTCATGTTGTTCAGAATTTTGTGTGCTGTTCTTCCCATGTTAACATCAAGATATTTTTTCCTGTGCCTATAGCGCAGAGGTTGAAACAAACCCTAGAGCCCTGTGATACCGAATATCCAGCTTTTGTTTCCGAACGCACTATAAAGGAGACCACGGGGAATATTGCTTGCGATGACTGTTTCAAGTAAGCCCTTTCAATTTTTTTTTATACAACTGTTTGTGACAAAGCAGTAAAACTGAGTTATTCAAGGTTATGTTGAAGAACGTACAAGTCTGTTATGTTTTATCTTACATAATGACCTCTGTCAGGGTGTCATTTCTCTTATTACAAGGGTCATTTAAAAGTTTGATATTCTTAAATTAAAGCAGTGCCTATTATTTTCTACCAAAACTGTAAAACCAGTAGAGGCTTATGCTAATTTCAAGGAATGGTGAATGTTTTAAGACTTTTCCTGGACACAGGCAGCCTTCTAAGGCATATTCTGTAAAGATTTAGGTACCGAAAGGTTAGTGCAGTTAGCTCTCCTATACAGGATGGGGTAGAAGTGCCCTTGAGGTACTGCAAGATCTGGTTGTTTTACTTGAAAGCCAAACAGTGTTCCCTTCTTAGAATTGTTAGGCTGAAAGAGTGGGAGAGGGTTAAATCTATCCTCCAAACGTTCGGTGCTGGGCAGCTGAGTTACTAGTAACAAATCTCACATGTCAGTGCTGCAACCTTGTCAGTTCTACCATTGCTGCTGTAAAGTTGTCCCTCGTAGGGTTAAAAGAGAAAGACTTCAGTCTAGCTTTCCTCCTTCATACTGAAAATGCCTTTTCTCTGCATTTAACGCCTATGTGCAGTGATGTTTTTACTGTAGTTATGGTGCACTGTTATTGAAGAATTGCATAGGTGTTGTTTATGCAAATTTCTGTACTTCAGTAAGTCTCTTCATCGGATTTCCTTTATGCTGAGAGGTAATCATTGCAAAGGAGATTAGTATTTACAGCAATAATTTGTCTATCAATATAAATGTCAAGAAGAATTTATAAGTCAAACAAAAATTGTTACAACTCTCCTTTTCCAGACTTAATCAATATGCAATTAGCAAATAAAGGTGAAAACTTCTTCCCTTTGAAGTCAACAGGTGTGCTTCTGGACTTGCTCCTAAATTTTCTCTTTGATATCTTCATTGTTTTAAAACAGGAAATAGGAGTAAGTACACTGCAGGTATATTCTAAGGGCTAATACTCACTTTTAATTTGCTGCTGACCAACTTTTAATTATAAGGAAATTATTAATGTCTAGTATGAATAATTGTTTTTATGTGGCTTTGTGGGATGGAAGTATGAAAGTGCTTTGTAAATCGATCCTAGGGAACCCTTGAAGGGTAACAATAGCTCCCACTGCCTCAAAAGTACAAACTTAACAAAATCAAGCCGTGACTTTTCCACTTGACATATCAAATACAATGTATGTTACGCTGCTATGAGTGCTTCATGGCAGCATTGGAGAATGCAAGCAGCCTTATTTAGTGATCATTTGGCAGAAGATTACTGAGAATTTGTGCAACAAGTTATCATACATCTCTTATGTTTAAATATTGCAAACAGACATGATTCCATGAAAAGATTAATTTAACAGGACCAGGTTTTCTCAAAGGAATGCAGATTTCAGTCTGTCTTAGGTAACTTCAGGTCAAAGGAAATAACTTTCAAAAATAACACAATTCTGCAATACTTGGACAGCACTGAGTTGGAAACTGACTTTAGTGAAAATTATAGTATTTCAAAAATAATGCGCTAAGATCTTTTTCATAGAAAAACATTTTGTGTTCCACAGTGGAACAAAAAAAATAAAAGAAAACCCTGAAAGCTACAAACTGATCTCAAGGCACCCATTATTTTTCTCCACAAGCAATGGCAAAACCTAAAGAAATAATCCAGAAGAACTATTAGATTCTCATGGGAAAGTTCTTCGTTATACCGTTTACCCACTGTCATTAACAATCTACAAATTGCATCTAAGATTGCAGACAGCATTGGATTCCAAATATTTTTGTTATAACCCAGGACACTTTCCCGCAGAACAGCTAAGGAATTTGACCCAAAGTCCTTTGTAGACCTACATCTTCTGACCCAGTTTTCTGTTTCATGGCCTCAGTACCAATAAATATTTTTACAAGCAAGTGTATTGCTTAATACTTGTAATTTAAGAATGATGGGCTCAATCAGTCAAAATTAGGGTTCAACCTTATATGCAGTGAGTCTTGAACTGCCACTGCGTTCGATGGTTAATCTGCACGGCGTCTGTTGCATCCTGGGCTCCCAGTTGAGATCCCTTTGAGTCAATGGGATTATTTTCTGTGTCCTTGCATTGTGTTATAGATTAATCTGGTTGATATATACTTGCAAGTCTGGATTACAACTAGAAAAAATGTTTGTAAATATTTGACTGAATATTCACCCACCCTGGTATTGCAAACCTATTTGAAAGACACTGGAAAAGTCAGTATATTGTGAACAGGTTCGCAAACAAAAGTCGTGCAAATACTCTGCTGCAAGAAAGTTTGTGGCACAAGTTACTCGTTCAGGTCACTGTCTTTTGTTCCTACAGTGTCGGGCACTACTGTAGAGCCCTTGTCTGAAAAAGGAGACTAAAAGCAGTCTCTTAGCAGAAGTAAAAATGATGACTGATGTTAATTGAAACCGTATAATGTTACTTAGATAAGATATTTTGGAGCACGTATACTGTGTTATTGCTAACAAAGTCACAGTCAACAAGGTCACATAGTGAGAGTCCGAGGCGCAGTCTTATTCCATCCTGGGTGTGCTGCTACGGGTCTTATAGAAATACTCCACACTTCACAGTTACCCAGGGCAGCAGTTACCAACTGTAGTTATGAAAACTAAGCTTTATTCTTATAAAAATATCCAATCATAATTTTTAATCATGGTTGCTTTGATTTAAATCAAAGTCTCCTCACAAATAAATCACACAGTAGAAAGGACAACATGCTAATTACTTCGTAAATAGCTGGCTCACCTTTTCAGCCATCTTGGAAAACGTCCCTCAATGGAAGGGTACCTATACACTTAAGCTGACTTTGAGTCAGGCACTAAATGTATACAGACATATAAAATACGCTTTCTATATGTAAACTTATCTCTTACTAGCAAAAAATAAATGCTACCTTGGGATAATTTGCAATGTTTAAAAACAATTTTCAAAAATATAGGTTTTATTAAGAAAGCAGGAGCCTAAAAGAAAATAAGAATTAACATAAGAATGTCATTAGGGTCAGGGTTTGGCTGTCCCACCCCATAATTTGTTGTTATTCAATATCCCAACGATTATTAAATTAATCTGTTATTTAAACAGCAATCAAAAACAAGTCAACCCACATTTTCTGAGCACTGTCAACAAGACAGAGAAACTGGGGTTTTTTAAAAAAATCTGAAACGCTTTCATATTTTCCAGTAAGCTTTTCCCATTTATAGCAAAAAAACTTAAAAAAAAAAAAAAAAGGCAAAAAAAGAAAAATAAGAGAGAGAGGAAAAAGAGGAGCAAAAAAAAAAGCATTACTTCTGAAAACTGGGATGATAGACTGTTCAATGATCTATGGCAGCTTCAGCTTTATTTGGAAATAAATTGCCAAAGAGGAATGGTTTTTCTTTATCAGTGTTGACTGGCACTCTTTCTGTTGAGTCAGAACTACACTAATGCCAAACGCACTTGGAATGGGTTTTAAAGGTGGTATGCTGCTTGGAGATGTGTTTTTGATTAGACATTAAATTTGAAGTCTTTGGCTAAATAAGCATCTCAATGCTGCTTGGAGTTTTATGAGGTATTGCCCCAGCGTGTTAGCCAATTTTTAATACAAGTAAACATATCAACCAACGTTCTTCAGCAATTATTACTGGTTACATTACCAGTTTTTGCTTTCTGGTGATCTCAGCATTCCAAGGTTTAATTGCTGATACTTAAAAAGTACTAAAAGTGTCTAAGGAGAGCATACTTAGAAAGACAAAGTTGTTGTTATAAATTAGAAAGGATGATGGCTGTTATGATATTTGACCAGAGAACGCTACCTGATCTTTTCAGTATATCCACTCATCTATTTGTAGAACAAACAAATAAAAAAATTTCTCTAATTTCAAATCTTATTTTTGCATGAAAAATCAGATGTACTCATTTTGCTTCATTTAGGAAAATACCATTAATTTCAACATTAGCTGAGGTGCTAGGAGTGTGGGTATAGATCTTCTGTAGGCATCTATTTAGTATATACATTAAAATTTCAAAGCTGCAATGAACCATTTGATTACATAGTTGCTAAATTTGCATGTTCAACTGTAGAAACTCTGGGTATACAAATCAGGCAGCAGTTGCATAGTCAAATGCTTAAAAATCTGCCCTTTTAACCTTTCCTGTTCATGTGTGATGACATACTGGACTTGGACGCAGATCAAAAATCTGGCCTTACTTCCAGTGACCCAGGAGGCAAAGCCCCCTTCTCTTTTCATTGCAGTACTCATGGGTCCATAAGGTCAATACCAAAACCCCAAAGAAACTGATTTGTTCCCAGGTGATTCTTTGTACACAGTCTTAAGACACAAAATAAAAAGTAAATGTGAGAGCACCATATTTTCATTAGGGAAGCAAGGAAGTATGTAGCTACAATCATCCTAACCCTGGGAAAGACTTATATGTGTGTTTTAATTATACAAGATGAATGTAAGTGTTCCCTTTACTTTGTTGTATCTCACATGTAAATTGCCTGTTAAATTGATAGGAACTACTTATTTGATTAAACTGTCCCATGTATTATATATTTGGCCCATTGGGGTGTTAGTAAGCAGACAACTGTTTAACAGGGAGAATCCTCAATAAACCAAATGCCTCCTCTTGCCTTCTTATAGACTGGGCATTGAGTGCTGTTCATTGTCAATAGAAAGAGGTAAATGGCAGTGGAATTATAGTTCAGGATGACACCGAACTCTTCATGAGGATATACAATGGCAAATTTCAGACTTGTCCACTGAATGCGGTTATTTGGCAGTAAGAGATAAACAACAATACAGATTAGATTCAGATTGTTCGGGGCATGAGTATATTAGTGTCAGGAATAGTGCAATCTGCAGACATTAAAATGGTAAAGGTTTTTAAAAACCACTTTATCTTGAGACATACCACCATCTGCTAAAATATTTCTACATTTCTTTCTCAGTAGAAGCTTGCCAAACTGCTGTACTTGATCGTGTTTAAAATGTATAAATAAATAGGCAGTTCAATATCCCATGAAATAAATAGTCATTTGCCCTTTCAGATGTAGTTAGCGTACTTCTAAACAAATCAGCTTGCCACATAAAACAAGCAAAGCATCAAGGGCCAATTTCTTCTCATTTGGAGCTCTATCTATGTACATCAGAATAGCCCTGTAGATTTCCTGGGGTAGTTTGGCCAGTAAATTATAGTCAGTCTTCTAGAAGACATTTTGAGTTGTATTCATTTTACTGTATCCATCTTACAGGAACCTGAAGAAAACCAAATGTTCTTTATATTTCACCATACTTTGTTTAGACTGTATGTTTTTACATGCTTGCTTTTTCAGCAGCCATGCCAAGTGATACCATGCACGTAAATGGTTTTGACTGATGTCCATGTTGAGTGGCAGTCCAACTGCTCACTGCTGGTCTTGGCAATGTGGAACAGATCTTAATTTCGGAGAGCTTGCTTAGGTGCGCATGGAACTCAAGCAGTATCTTCAAGGGAAATTCAGTATTTTGCGTACCTCGGTAGTTAACTGTCGAAGTCTTAGAATCAAAATCTTAGTCTATGGAGTCATCTTGCATCTCCATTCTGAAAATCAGAGCTTCCAGACTTGCAGAGTAGTTGTAAGTGTTAAAAAGCCTTTATATTTGTGGCAACAGCAGTATTGGTAGAAACTTACAGTAGCCAAACCCCCAAAACTCTAGAAGATCCCAAAATATTTTTTCCCCTGTTCTTTTCTCATAAAAAGTATCAAAGTATGCAATTTAAACTGCTATAATTGTTTATTAAAGGTCTTTATACTTAGTTTAAAATCCTATATTGTATGTTACCCACACATCTCCACGTGTATGCTGAGTAACTTCCTCTTCACTCCAAAGGCAACAGTGATTATGTTTGTCGTGCAGGTGCAATTTAAAGTCACTGGATGGGTAATTTAAGTCTACCCTTTGATGATGTATATTTTGAATGACCAGTTCAGAAAACACTCTAAATTACTATTTTCATTTAAGAAAATAGGCATATGAAATAATAGGGCAAGACATATGTAAGTTACCAGGCAGGTCTGTGCCTGCCAGTCATTAGTTCAACAATCCTTTGGACAGTTTTCAAAGGGGGTTTTTTGTTTGCTTTTGTTGTTGTTGTTGTTTTTACATAGACAAAGATAATTCGGTATTACTCTCTTGTTTCTGAACTTTTTTAGTGGGCTTCTTGAATTCAGGAGTGTTGTAGCTGCTTAAACACAGAATGTCACCTTATATTGAAAATAGTCTTTCAATAGTATTCTGAGTTTCTATGTTAGAGTGTTCCCAAAAAAAACCAAAACCTTGGAGTTTGTTTATTTAGTTGACAAACCCATGAAAATCTATATTCAGATTCTCTTTTTCAATTTGCTTGGCATTGTAATCATCATTTTAAAAGCTAAAAATCATCATAAAAAAATGAAAGAATCGCTGTGAATCAAAGGAGAAAAAGTGTATTTAATGTAAAAAATTCTGACCATACCAATCTTTTTCAAAGGGCATTTTTAATGGCAAGGAATATGTGTAGAATGAGAGGAGGACTCTATAGAAGGAAGAGAAAGATGAGGAAATGTACAGTGGTCTTTATTTGCAGATGTGTGCTACTTTTTCATTAGGAGACTTCATAGCACTGACCATATGTCCATCTGTTAAGTTCTGTGAAATCTTGGAGATACGTGGGTCAGCCTCCTAGCAATTTGGTGAATTATTGTTGTGATTAGTTTTTTTTCTGACAAGTAGGATGAGATGTGCTCTCTCTCTTAACTCCTCCTTCCTTCCTTATGTCTTCCAAATCAGTCTAATGCTGAATTGCCTGAGAAATTTATACATAAAACTTCTGCGTGGGAAGGTGGTGATCTCCACCCATTCACTCTTCATACTTAAGCTCAGTAGTGCTATAAAATGTAAATATTACCTAAAAGTTAACATAATTTTACGTTTTAAACAAGCAGATATAAATATTAATCAAATGATAGATAGTAGCTAACAAAAATGAAAGGATGCTTTGTAATGACAGGAGATTTTAAAAGTTGTATGTATGCCATAATATATTGAGCTGAGTGGTAATATAAATATATAAATATATAAATAAATAAATAAATAAAAGATTGCTTGGAATAGAAAAACTTATTAAAATTGGAAGACATTGCAGTGAATGTTTAAAGCCAGGCACACTTGTGAGGAATTGCTATCACTGATTGATGAAAACCAATGCAAATGTGGCTTGGGCATCTCTACACTTAGCACGTCTCTTTATAAAGGATTTGAGACCTTAATAGATATTTAATAGCCTTTAAGTTGGAAAAATGACATGAATCTTGAGTTTTGAGTGCTATCCAGGGAACGTTTGTATATTACCTTAAATATGAAATTTTAGCTAGCTGTGGAGAAGATTACTTAATTCTTTCAGATGTGGTCTTCTCAATAGTTGCTGAAGTTTATATTTACAGAAATAAATTAACAATGTGCTTGCAAAGCACACTGGGGGGAAAACATCTGATGAACACTTCAGTTCTAGGATTTATTACACTTTTGATGTAAATCTGATCATCTCTGCTTTTTATACTTCCATTTGTGTTGCATAGCTCTTTGCTAGAGCCATATTAGCTTTGTAGAATAGACTAGAACTAAGTCTGTGGAAAAGAGTAGTTACTAATTCATGCAATTCAAAAGTTACTTTTACAATGTCATGTGCTATTTGTGAGCCCTCCTAAATCAGAGGGAGATCACCTGGCTTTTTAATCTTTAAAGTACATTTAGAATCTAGCTTAGACATCATCTAATATTTTAAAATCATTGTCTGAGGTGTCTCTCAATACAAACCACAGCTACTTAAGTAGCACGTTGGCTGACATATTACAGAAGAACTGCATTTTTCAGTCTGCATAACTTCTCTGACCTCCCCATCATCATCCTGCTAGCCAGGTGCCACTTGTGAAAAAGCAAAGTCCAGGCTTTAAGAGACCTTTGATATGATTTGCTTTGTGCCAATCACCATATCTCCTCTGTTCCTTGGGAGCAATTTATGGTAGAACCAGGTACTTGCTCTGCTTATGGAGACCCACTGATGCTGCACTCAGCTCAGATTTGTTTAGGAGTATGAACCTTGACTCATATTTAAAGTTTGTGGGATTTCTGAGCTTGGTTTCTTTGCAAAAACTTTGCAGTCCATTTTAAACCTAGTGACCTGAAACTCTCCATTAACTGACATCCTCATGAGGGTGGGCAGCTGGGCTAGGAAGCTGAGGAGCATTGTCAAATTCCTTATTACACAAAGTACTCTTTTCCTCCTAAGTTCTGTACACTCTAACCTTTTGGATGTTTGTAACATTTCTAATATGCAGTTGGTAATATGTAACATTTCTAGTATGCTCTTACCTGAGCATCAGTTATTTGAGAAAGCACCCCCTGACCGATAATGAAAGAGGAATGGCACTTAGGGGGTTTCCTATCTGAAACAAAGGGGTTGCCAGCCATGCCACAGCTCTCTGGGGCTGCAAGACACAGGAACGGTGAGGATGATATTGTTCATTTGAATCCTTGATTCTAAACTTTGCTTTGAGTAGGTATGTTTATACTGACACCAAATTGTGCTGAAGTCAGGCAGGCTATACGTGGTAGCAACATTTTGCTAGCATGGGGTCAGGCCTGAGGCTGAGAGTTTATCTATTTCTTTTTGTATGAGAGAACCACTAGCTGCTTTTTTCCATATACTTTAACTGCTCCAGCTCTCAAAAATGTTGTTATTGGCATATATGTTATTTTTATAAATTGCATTAAAGATATTCCATTCTCTATCATCATTTATTCAAAAAAAGAAAAAGAAAAAGTCAAGTAGCCCAATTTGACTGAGATATAAACATTTCATTCATTCATTTAAAAAAATGTGATAAGTGAGAGAAATGTGGGTTGGAAATGTAGCCAGCAGCCTGGAAAGCACATGGTAGGAGTTGGGAAACAGCACAGCGGATATCTGCACTTCAGTTGAATGCTTAAAGTTTGTTCCAGACCATTAGGGTTGAACGTTTGCAACCAACAGTTATGTGAGTAACACATATTTGAGTGCAGAGTGCACAATATTTTCCATTTACTGTACCCTGGTGCTTGTAATGTTTTTTCTTTCTCTAAAAAATAGGAAAGATCAGATTTGACAGATATGAAATGTAATCCCAAAGTAATGACTAATCTTAATCCAAAATACTCAAACTTCATTAATGCAGGTTTGCACTCAAAAAATATGCTGAAAGGCCTGGAGGGAAATGGCTGAACTTACAGAGATGCTCAAATATTGGAGTGCCCAGTGGGGCCATCTGAGTTGAGTACCGTGGAAATTCAGACTATTTTTTCCACATCTTTGTACGTGTGTTTAGGTTGCCAGCTTGAAAATATTGCCCTCAGTTTATTTCCATTCAAACTACTCGCAATAAAATTTCTTTCATGCTTTTTAGGATTCATCTACATAGGCAAAACAACTGGTAGCTAAAAGATCTTTTCTATTGTCTCCTAAAAATGACTGATACGATTATGTATGTGCAGGAGTGACATATGCTAACACAAAAATGAGGTGTTATTCTAGTTATAATTTGAATGTAAGTCCCACAGTCATCACTCTAACATTAAACAATAGTATTAAAGTGTTCCTACGGTCGTTACAGAAACAAATGAAAAATGCAAATATGGATTATTTTTTTTTCCCCTTGAATCAGGCTGTTGAAGGTCCTGAACATGAAATTAAAGATGAATCTGAACACCCATTTAAATGTTTATAGGATTAAAATCCTGCCTAAGCATTGTGTTTATTGTGACCACATACCCTACTGCGTAGCATCTTTTGTCATGAGCACAGATATAATAGCATAATATTTTGTAAAATTAAAAAAAATTATATTATTTGTAAATTACACCATGTAGATCAATAATTCTTACTTGTGAACAAGCACAGTTTAAAACAAAGCACAATAATGCAGTATTTCTGTGAGAAAACAAGCATTAAGTTTTAACTAGAAGAACACAGCATTGTTTTTAAACAAGTTGAATTGCTTTTAATGTTGGTGCTGTGCTCAAATCATCCTCAAATTACAAAGAAACATCTTCCATTCTGCAGGATAATGCGAAGATATTTTCTCTAAATGTTCTGGTTCCTCAAGTGTAGTCTTATCCTGCAAGTACCTTCAGAGTTCTGTGCCCTTGTCATTCGCTTTGTTCCCGCAAACACTTTGCAACCTTTGCGACTGTCTGAAGAAAGAAGGGGAAAATGGATCTGAAAAATCAGAAATTTCTGAATGCTATTAGGAGGTTTATGACTGTTCTTTGTAAGTGAAACAAGTCGTGCAGCGGTGTCACTGGCCACCAGCTAATGGCAGCATGGCTGTAAGCCAGGAAAAGGAAAAGAGTTCAGTGCAAGTGACCAATAAATGGTGGTATGTGGGATCCTCAGACTCGACAGCCTAATATGACTGTGTCCTCTCTACAGCTCTCTGGCCCACCCTCTCTCCCATACAAAATATTCTGCATTCAACGTGTTTCCTTAAGTTTGGGGTTGTCTGGGGCTATGTAAGTGCCTGCTTATTTGTAGGGAAACCTCAGGTCTGTGTTCAGTTTATATCCTGTCCAAAACTGTCCAGTGGACAAGGAAATGGATTATCTCTCCTGCATGGAAATGCAGACACTAAGCTGTTGAACAGCAGTATTGATTTCCTTTAATAGCAGATGTTGTAGTCAAATAGAGAGTGAACGACTTAAAGGTTGAGTTTGCTTAGCTGGACAAGACACCTCTCTTGCATGTTTGAAATGGAATTACCTTAGCTTTGCCTGGTATGGATCCAGCTATGGTAGGAAAGAAAAGTTGAAGCCTGCAGCATTTCAGAGACAAGATGTTAAGCCTTCCACATACAGATTTTCACCTTACAATTCAGGTAGCTGTAGTGAAGCAATGACCTGCATTAAGCAAGGAAATAAATGACTTACAGAATGGTGGGATCTTCAAGTTTGCCAGTAAACTGGTCGTCTTCCCTCAGGAGATACAGCAGCCTCATGACGACAGCAGCCGGGAAGAAAAAAGGGTCTGGCTCTGCCTTGCTACTGCTGTGCCTGTTTTTGTCAATGTGTGAGATGCTCCAAAATCCCCAAGGGGACAGACTGCCGAGGCCCCACAACAAAACCACCTGCTGCCCCACTAAAAACCCTCTTCCCTCTGTCCCTTTCCCACAGGGCACCAACACTGCTTGTCCTATCATCCCTGCCCTTTCCCTCTCTCTTGGAACATCTCCCGCCTTTCCAGGGAGGTTAGTCCTTCTCCCAGTTGCCTTTCTGATCCTTTGCCACCCCAGAGGTTCAGAGACTGTAAGACTAAAGGAAGAAAAAGCAGCACACGGTGTGGAAAGAGGGCAGTGCAGCAAGAGTAGTGTCAGCTCAGTCCTTACTCCTCTACTGCTCTGAGAATGTGTTCTAATTATTCCTCCTTACAGGAGAAAGTAATTCTTATAATAAGAAAAAGAGCTGATTTTTTTTTTAAATTAGGTGGTTGTTTGGTCTGTAGAAGAAATTATTATAACAATATAATATATAACTTTTAAATACACAAGCAAAAGGAAGAGATTCAAATTGGTAAAAATCCCCAGGTTTGAATGTAGTGTGCTGGCTCTTTTAGAACAGGTGCTGCAGTCTGCACTTCGCTTTAGGCATCGCATTTCACCCAGTTCAGGATGCATTTCTCTGCAGGATCGCTGTTCAGCCATTAAAGGGAGAGAAGGACCCTCCCTCCCTCCCGCAGAGGGTGGGTCAGATCACCACAGTCGAGCTCCTGCTCTGAATTATCCATGAGTAGTCTGTGTCTCTGCATGTACTCTGCTCAGAGATGGAGATGACTTCCCTCCTCATGTAGGACCCTGAGTTACACGCATAAGGGCAGCTGGTGTCACTGCCCTCCAAGCTTTGTATTACAGACCTGTTATGGTGCTTTCCTAATTCTAGGCTATCTTAAGAAATTAGAAAGAACTGGTTCTCTGTGGGAAGAGTCATGTAGCCACCAGACATTAAAAGTGTGCTTTCTTATCATGCCTTCATAAGCATGACTATAGCAAATATAATTATGAATGCAGCAGTACTTGAATTCCTAATCTTTTCCTGTTTCATTCCACAATGAAAAATTAATTTTCAAGGAACAGACTAATAAATACTTGCATTTTTTAGGAAATATTTAGTATTTCCAAGTAAAACATGAAGCTCTTTTGGGTTTGTTGGGTTTTTTTTCCAAATCAATTTGTATTATATTTGTGGAGATGTTTTTTTAATGGGCCAATAGAGAAATAAGTTAGAAAGAAACAGATAAAGTGTGTGCAACATGAGAAAAGCGTTGTGTAATGCTCTGTCTCAAAATACAGACTTCCTTGCAGTCTCACTCTCTGTTCTTATTTTTTTCTTCATTAACAAAATCGTTTGACATGGCTAGATTTCCTCCTCCTCTCTCTAATCCTTTCAAGTATTAAATTCCTTCCTTCCTCACCTTCCCCGCAACGGGAAGAAGCAGTTTGTGTTCAGGTCCATTTTAAGCCTCTGAACCTGCACATCAAATAAACCCAACTAGTTCCTCTGTTGGATGAAAGATGGAGGAAAAATTATTCATAAGGTTCTTATTGACTCAATGTGGCTTCAACATAACAGGAACCCCAACAATTTATTCCATTTTATATACGGAGACATATGCAAGGCTTTTTCTGTGCTGTCACTATCAAATGGTGGTGATGGTACTGGTGAAAAGGAAAAAGGTTCAAATCAAAAGATTTACTTTGCTTAACACAAAAAGAGCTTTACCCTTTAAACATGAAACATTCTCCATAAATATTAAACATAGGCTATTCAACATAGACTTTCTTTTGATTGTTAAACCAGCAAGAAAGTTCAATAGAACCCCTTAGTCTGTCCATGAGAGCTGGTTCCCGTATTGCCAGTGACGCAAGTGACAGCCTAAGCCAGCAGGTGTTCAGAAACACTTATTGTGATATAAACTTTAGAGACTCATGGTGGAGCTCACTTAAAAGACAAGACCATTTTCATTACTTTGTCAGCAACTAACTTTATTTCCCACTGCAGTCATGGCAGCTCTTTTGCTAGTGATTTTTCTCCCTTGCAACTGAATCTTGGTGTACCACAGTGAAACATTTTGGTGGAATATTTCACTAATTGAAAGACTTTGTTCTGACTGTGGTTATGCACCTTTTGTTTTTTGTGAATGTTCAGTTCCTGAGATTTACTGGCATGAACATTCACCCAAAATGAATTTCAAAGATGCATGTGCATGTCACCATGGAAACTGAAAGTTGAACTCAAAGGGATGACCTGCTGCTGGGATGATTGTGTGCTTTATCCAGTTTGGGCATGGAAGCAGTGCCATGTGAATTATCTGAATAGTCACAGAGCAACTGCGGTGGTTATGACTGGCAGAAACTTCTTTGCCATTGATCTAGGGAGGGTAAGAATACCTCATGACTGCAAAATGATCTTAAATTACAGCAGCTGAAAGAACTATAATTTGCTTGTGCACATTCTATTAATAGAAAAGAAAGCTAAATTGGACATAAATATTTTTTTTGTCCTTAATTATTTGCTCAACTCAACCTCTGTCTTCAATCTTCTGTCTTCACTTGTTGATATGTTAATCCTTTGTCTGTGACCTCACAGTCAATGACTGGTGAGGACATGCACTTGCCTTTATAACTTCGTTTCAAGATTATGTCTGAGAATTGTGAAAGGGAAAACATTCATTTACTGCTTGTGGAAGATAACATTTTCTTTTTAATTTACCTCTTGTATGGTGGATGAGAAGCTAGTTGTTCCACTTTGCAAGATATTAGTTAAGATATTGTTATGCACTATGGGAAAAAAATGCTGCAGTGAGCCAAAAGTTTCATATTTTATGGCTGTATAGATGACAGTGACATATTCGGTGGTAGTCACCATAAGCTTAGACACTTCACAAACATCTGAAATAGATAAACAGGCTGTAGATTTGTAAGAATATTCACTGCTTGGTAAACTGAACCAGTGCAATTAGTTGATATCTATCATAGAATTCCTGAAGTAGAAAAGTTTTTTTGACTTAACCTAATATATTGCTCTTTGCAGTTCCTTTAATTCATAATTTCCATCAATCCATGCATATACTGCATTCTCTGAATTCCCAGGTCTAGCAAAATTTTCTATATCACTTAATTCCTGCAAACCTTTGTAGTTTTTGACTATTTTGTCAGAGAAGCCATATAGTAATTTACTCAGCATCATAGGTCTGTAGTGGAAACTTTCTCCTGGGTTAAAGTGCTGCCATTTTTCATTCCAGCTTGATGAAGTGATAGGAAAAACTCCTAAATTATTTTTTGTACTTTCGTCCCCCCCCCATCTCTCCTCTGGGGAAGCAGCAGCCTATAGTGTACGGTCCTTATGCTACCCCCGAGAAGTGGGTGAGAGACGAAAGGAAATGGGCAGTGTGCCCACCTTTCCTGAAGCAGCCCCTGTGAGCCTGGCTCTATGGCACCGGCTTTCTCACAGGCTTCACTGTTCACCTGGGGGCCACAAAAAGGGGCTGTCACAAAAGGACTTGGTGCCAGGCACGGGTAGGTACAACTCCCTTCTCATCAAAAAGAGAAATTAATCATTTAGCATCCAGTTAGCTGGTACAACACTTTATGCCCTTCAAATCCTTTTCTGAGGTAGTTTTAAAAAATATAATAAATATAAGTTTCAGACTGCACAAAATCCAAATTGGGCCAGTTTCTGGGAATAAAATTAGTATTTTTTTTCCTGTCCTTTGCAGTTTGATTTATTTGTAACTGTTTTGAGAAATTCATCAGTACAATTTTGGTGTTACAGTCTGTTAAAGATTTTCCCTCCTTTCCTTTTATTGGCCCCATTTCTCCCACGCACAAATCCACAAAGCCACAGATGCTCCATTACAATGATGTCAGTCTTGCTACATGCTCCAGCTGTTTGGTAGGTACATTTATAAAGTTCAGCCTTTTACATTATGCCACAAATGTATATTTCCTGTATAAACATAAAGCTAACATATTGCAGATCACTCTAAGTGTAATTTTAATGGAGGTTCAGTAAGTTTAAAAAATACTGAAAAGTGTTTAATCTTTCCGTTGGCAACATTTTTATAGTAAGTTTTCCAAATTTTTTTTCTGAAGCTAGGTTTGAATATTCCCTGCCCCCTCCGCTATTTCATCTGTGATCTTTGGAAAAAGCAAGGGGTTATTTTAGTAAGACAATATGTATTTTAAGTAAAGATGTCTGAGGAAAAATATGTTTCTCTCCACATCTTCTTGGTGCTCAAACCCTCACTTAACATTCTGTACATTTACCAGCATACCACACTGAAAAACACCTAATTTCCGGAATTGCCAGATTTCAATGAAATTCGATATGGCAGATATTCTGTTGATAAGATATATGAATTCTGACAGATTGTTTTAAAAAATTATCAAGAATTGGGTCTGAGCCTTAAAGCCTTTCTTTGTATTGTGTCCTGAATTGCAAAGAAAAGGCTAAACAGTGTCTGTCTGGCTCTGCCTTCTTCCCCTTTTCTCCTTGTTATGTGCTTAAGAGTTCAGCTCATTGTAACTATGTGGATCATTGAATAGTGCCCACAGGATCCTTCCCTGCTCTCCTCTGGGTGCTTTCCTTCTTACAAGCAATGTCTTTATTTCTCACCCTCCTTTTGAGTTGCCTACTTTGTCTTGATTTGAATGCGGTGCTGAGTTATCACCATATTTGTACCATATAGTTGTCATTATTCTAAAATAAATCTCCTGACTTAGGGAAGATTTTGAGGCTTAATCTCTGTTTTGTTGGCTCAGTAATAAAATGACTCTCAAGAGAATAGATGAAAGCTGAGAATCTTTCTCAGTAGTTCATGTTGCTTCAAGCAACACCCAGAGTGAATAAAGGCCCTCATGTAATTGTAGAGCCTAAGGTTTGGAACCATGGGTTATTGCTATGTGGCTGCAGAAGAACTTTCATTATTTTAGCAGATCGGTTTCATGTGTAAAAATTCCATATCATAAATACATAGCTAGGTATTCATAATAGAGCAGAGGTTCAGTATTGAAATCTGAAAAGTCTGATAAACTCCTTGGTAATTCACTTGTGTCCTAGTCCCCGCATTAACGTATCAGCAGTATAAGCCTATCCATTCTGCTTCGCCTGTACCTTTCAGCATCGTGTGCATCTCAAAACTGATGACCATATTTTGTGAACTGAGGGAAGCGTTATCCAAAGCCCTCTACTTCTACAAGGTGTGGAGATATAGTATGATATATAAAGTCAATGATATTTGTCGCTATGATACAGGTGTTGTTGACAAGTTAAAAAAAAACACCTAAAACCCCCTGTTGCTCAGAAATACAGATAACGTCACCATTATTTGATTTCTTTTTAATTTGCAGGTCTTTTGTTATCCAGCAAATCCCAAGCAGCAATCTCTTCATGGTGGTAGTAGATAATGAATGCTTCTGTGATTCTATCCCACCAATTACCATGGCACCTATAGAAATAAGATATATCCTTTCGTTTGCAAAGTTGTCAGAGATTCAAGATGCAAATATTGAAAAATTTCTTATTACGTAAAACTTGCATTACATGACTTAAGAATGTATCATTACCCATTATAAAGTGCTAGGACTGTTTGAAATTAAGCCAGCTGAGAATGCGTTCTTACTTATTTTCAAGGAGAATTCACTCTTTTTTTTTTTT
>VXBL01002274.1:781516-821973 GCA_013400195.1 Aramus guarauna
ATACGTATTAAGCAAACACACTTACGTGCATCTTTAACTATCATAAGGTCATGGTCATCTTCACATAGCTGGTCATCTTTAGATAGATCTTTCAAATTATGCTCCAAATATGTAATTTCCCTATGAGAATAGAGCTCCTGATATTGGAACTTATAAAACTCCTTACAATATAGAGATCTTTTTATTTTAGGATTGGACTGGAGTATTGAAAATGTTTCAGAATCCCACTTTCCAAAAATATAAAAAATCCAGCAAAGTAAATATATATATTGCTCGATTTTTAGTTGCCCCACTATTTATTTTGTGCTGTTCTGTAGTTCAGGATTTGTTTTCTCATGTAAGTTGGAATTTATCAAAAGTAGCCTGCAGTGTGTTTTTATTGCAGACTTATTATGGAAAGACAGGTTAGCAATTTAAGTGCAAATGATACTGTCTAAACTATGGATCACTGAGGAGAAAATAGTAGAATTATCTTCTTTTTGTTACGTTGACCACACACATCACCTTGGGTTTTTGATGGAGAGGAAGGAAGGAGCTGAAAGATTTTCACTATATTCATTTCAAAACACTCACATGAACTCAGGACATTAAAATGCAATGCTCAGCAGATCTCTCCTTAACTACCTTGCACATAATGAATCCCTTAAATGTGAACGTTTAAAATCTCAGAAGATAAGAAGGCGTCCAGAATCGTGTCATGGATTTCACCCTGAAGTAAGTTTCTACCTATTTTTCCTTTCTTTTAGACTCTGATAGATGTTTTATTTCTTTTTAAAAAAAAAAAAAAAAATCTACTAAGATGAAACACCAGGAAATATTCTGAACACTGAGAACACGGTAGTAGGGGAAGTGAGTAGCATTGTAAGTGCTGCAAATCTTTTTAGTAGTCCTGTAGACAATGTCTTGACTTGCTGCTTTTGTAGGTTGTTTTGTATCATACAAGAGAACGTGGTAAGATGTGAGCACAGACTGGCAGCCAGGAATATCTGAGAGCTTACTCTGGCTCAAGTACTGACCACAAGATTCCTCATTAGACATGGTTGGGAGCTTTGTGCTGTTAATGTTTTTTTCAGCAGCTAGCTTCAGCATCTCAACTGTCATGCTGTAGTCATTACATTTACACATAGTATTGCTTGGGAGGGCTCACCACATGTACTTACTACCCTGTGTTCTGCATAGCGCTCTTATTTCTAGAGTGCCAAGGAGACCTGACAGAGACCAGGACGTGATTACAGTGGCTTGTACAGCATATGTTCGTAGCCATCCATTTTACTCTGGAGTAACATGCTGTTAATGGTGTAATACAATGTAGAATGAGACCCAAAATATGGCATGGAGGGGATTGTGTGATGCTTCTTGATCATGCTCACTTTCAGTCTGCATTCTAAACTTGTTCAACTGAAAATGTGTACCTGTATTACTTGCTGAGTGTATTTAGTTCATGGGTTTTGTTGTTTGCACCAGTCCTCTTCTGCCTATGTAGTTTGGTAAAGAATCATATATCGTAATTGAGGGTAATGGCTTGTATTTATTGTCCTTTGGTTTTTCTCTTTAGGAAAACGCAAGAGAATGTGGTGGTGTCTCAGGCCTTAGTGCTAAACCTCCTCTTGTTCTTCTTCCTCTGCTATTGATGATTTTCTCAAGGTGACATTGACTGATGTGTTCAATTGGCATGCTAATACATGGATAAACTGTGAACTGGGAAATGGTGCAACATAGAGGACATGAAATATAGTCAGAGCATCAGCATTTCATGATTTTAAACTGTTGGTGATATAAATTCTTAAAGATATGTTGAAAAAAGATTTATCTTTTTACTTTGCAAGTCATGCAGATGTGAATTTGGCTTATGGCAGTCATGATTCATCAAAAAAGGACTCGGTAGATAGAGGTGACCATTGCTTTGTCCCATTGAAAACAATTTAAAACTGTGTACTTTTTCAATAAAGTATATTAAAATCACATTTTCAGAGTGTATTTTAAGTATGATAATATATTTGTTCCACTAATTAATGATGGGAAGAGAATAAAATAAGTGGAAGATGTCTTCTTATGCTTTTAGCCTATTTCTGAAAAGATTCAGGAAGAAAATGTGGAGTTAGCTTTTCTAACAAGGCAGAATAGCTTTTATTAACAAGTCACGGAAACACATGTGCATATATGAAGCTGAGCAGGTAATATGCTGTGCTGATTTATAGTGAAGGTTTGGTTTCTGGAAAGAGCTATAAAACATCTCAGCCACATTTAGAAAGTGAGCCAAAGCCTGATTAAAGCCTTTTCCCTAACTTGGGCAAGGTTTAGATCAAATTGGTTGATTTGGTTGCAGATGGCAAAATTAAATGCTTTTCATCTGTTTCAGTTTGTGGGAAGATATGTTCCTCAACGGGCAAAGATCAAGACCAGTACTTTTTTATTCTAGGCCTTACGTTCTTCTTTGTAAGGGAAACGAGAAGATAAAATAAGATTTTTGAGTGTTGTAAAACCCTATACAAAGAGGGGTATTTTTTCTACCCCTAATATAATGAGTATATTCCTCTTGTAATTGGTAGTTATGTCCCTGTTGTTTGCTGAAGATCTTGATCTTTCAAGTATGTTACTCTCTCAATTTATCTTTAGAGTTTGATATGAAGTAGAATGCTATCAAGAGAATAACATGACCTTCTAGCAATATAATACCTTAGATGCAAAATAAAATGCCAGTGTTCTAATTCTGGTGCTTGAAGATTGCAGTTTCCTGATTGGGAGTAAGCACGCTTTCAGCATTAGATAAATGCTAAGCAGATTTGCTGTGTATCCTAGGTGAGAATGGGGAGCTAAGCCACTGAGAGGGGCTTTGTTTTAAGGAATACTATCCAACTTGTAAGAGGAAGAACTAGTAAAATAAAATTTCCACTTCAGTGCTTTAATAGGTTAAAATGCACTGGTACTTCCTCTGGTTCTGAAGCCATAAAGATCTTTGCCTGGTCTCACAATTTTCTTTTCCTCACCTTTTTTGGTTAGGAGTGTTTTCCTGCAGACTTCTCTGTCCTTTCTTGTTGGTCTCAAAATCACTCACTATGGGAATAATTTTCCAGCTGACATTCAGTCAATCTGTTGTCCTAGCGACATGCTCTGTTTACTAAGCTAATTGGGAATTCAAGACATTCTCTACACTTGGACTGACACAGATATCCTGCAGCTCTTTGCTTGGTTTTTCTCTGAGCACCATTCTCCCTTGCCTTCAATCATTCTCTCCAAAATTAATCTCAATACCTTATTTATAAAGTCTTTTAGTTTCTGATTTTCTTTATGAGATTCCAGACTGCACAACACTGCAGTCTCATAATGCTTTTGTATGTCTGATGCTTGTTCTTTCTCAATGCAACTTAAATGGGAAATGTTTATAAACCAATACAGTCCAGGTGATTTTTCCTTGTTAGCAGAAAGTGAAAAGAAAAATCGTTTTCATTAGACCCATTGAAATGCTCTGCATACAAATGCCTATCCTGTCTGATGTATAAATCATCATTGCTCTTACAAAGAAAAGCAATACATTAAAGGAGAAAATTTATTTCTACTGAACCAAGATGAAAATGCCTGATAATAATTCATTTTAAATTTTGGAAAGAGGTGGACAGTTTTGTAATGAGAAAGGAGCTGGGAGAGATTATAATATGACAAATGAGAGATTATAATATGACAATCTAAATTAATATTGTGAAAGAGATTAAAATATGGGTATGTAAATGAATATGGCCAAGAGAAATGTGACAGTTCATTTTCACACACATCAAGACAAAGTTATAAAGCAGAATGTATTGGTGTACACAAACAAGTTGCTATGTAAAACAGAATAATCCAAATAACTTGCTAAGTGTAAAAACGTTTTTTATGAGTTGCCATTTCTTTGTTAATGAAGATGTCTTTTTAAGTTTGTATTTATTGCTTTACAACTTTCTGATGCACTGTGAATTCAGGTTCATAAAGCCCGTAGTTTAGGAGGAATGAAGATGTTGCCTTGGGTTCACATTTGTGGGTCTTTGCCTGTGCAGGTCCTCATACTCAACTATGTTCCGTCGTTGATATTCATGTTGCTTTTTCTGAAGTTCAAACGTCAATCGTGAATGCATGAAACAGATCAACAGTAGGCCAGTGATAATGCTGAGATCTCTATTTATTTGAACTAATTGGCTGCATCTATACTAGGAAAGTGAGTGTGTCTGGAAACATTTCTTGGCACTGGGGCCAGCTGGCTCAGGGTGGTGTGTGTATACACTACTAAGATCTCTTGGTCTCCAAAATGGAGTAGCTGCAGTACGAACAGCCTATGTCCAAACAGAAACAATGATTATAAGTTTTATGTGACAGAGCTAGCTGACACAGGCTGAAAGCACGCCAAGGGCCATTCGAAAAAGCTTTACAGAAAAGCTGATCTCATTCTAATGCATAGGAATGTTCCTGATTGTCATTAAGTTTACCAGTCTGTATGTCATCATTAGCTCTGAAAGACTGAGAAGGTGTGAAGATGCCATGAAGTGGGTCTGTGCTGTCATACCATAACCTGTGGTAGGTCGTAGAAGGTGTGATTAAATTTCATAACCTCACTAATCATAGGTGCTGCTCCTCTCAAATCCTAAAAATATCATGCAAGGTCTGATCCAAAGCCCAGTGTAGTCAATAGAAAAAAACAGATGCATATCTGTAAACAATATGATGCATTTTTAATAAACAGGAAATTCAGACATCACCTATATTTTTTTAATCTCCTGAATCTGAGGTCAAATCCAAGCAGAACCGGGACAACTGTAGAATCTGTTTCTACACAGCAAGAGACATAGCTGAAAGTTTCAGCTTCTTCAGGGCTTGGATTTTTTTTTTTTTTTTTCCGTTTTAACTCTCTTTGTTAATGGCATTGATTTTCATCTTATTAGCCCCAGCTGCCTTGTCTTCCTTTAATCTTGGTACAGCAAAAGCTATTTGGGGGCTCAGGACTGGCCAAGGACACACCATTTTCTAATGGCTTTGTGTGGGAAAACTGTCTGCCCATAACTGTCAGTGCTGCAAACACTCCTTTAAAATCCTGTAAGCCAGAGAGCCTCAGGCAGGTTTCTGCAGCTGTGCTATCTCCCCTCATTGTTTCTGTGACACTGAGACTGCCTGACCCGCTGCATTTTGCTGCCAGGGCCAATTCTGCAATACATATGCTAGGCGAAACAGGTGGTTGCCTTGGGCAAGAAGATATTAAAAGCAGCAGTGATTGTTTCATTGCCTGAATGGCTTCAAGAGACTGCTTCAGTTTTCTTCTGATAGCAGGAGCCCCAGAACAAGGCACTGGCCTGTTTAGCCCTTTGGCTTCAGAAGGCAAGATAGAAGTTTGGCTCAGAAGTTTTGCGGCTAGAAGACGCCACATATTTCCATTTGTCTCCTGAGCCCTTTATGGCCTCCAAGGACTTCTATATCTTGGGACTTCCTATGCCTCAGAAATTCTGACTTTTGCAACGTCAATGTAAACAGGCATTCATAATTGGAAAATTTTCTGTAGAAGAATGCATCAAAATCTTGCAACTGTGGAAAAAATTAAGTTTATTTAGCTGACTTGTTATTTATCTGTTTTACAGCAATGTACTCTCTCTGACAGGTCCAGCTCCCATGTATCTACTGAGAGAGATATGGTTCCATATAGAGCATCTTCAGAAGATCTCACTGGATCTTTATCACAACCCACTCTGAAGGCAATTTTCTTCTCCCTCGTCTTTAGCCTTTGGCCATTAGGCTCAGATCATATTTCTTCCAATATAATAATATTCTTGCTATAGCTCCTTGGGAGGATTTACCTAATCTTCAAGAGTCAGTCCTGTGTTTCTTCCCAAGGATACTTTTGGAGCTGGATGTACGTTACGACTCAGATATACCAAGTGAATAGTACATTCTTGTGATGCTCTGAGTGGAAGGAAATGGTTCCAACTCTTTCAGACTTTTTTTCCTTCTTCTTCCCAAAGTAACTGTGGTCAACGAAGAAAATGTTATTTTTACTGTTTGCAATTCCAGTACAAAATATTTTAAAAGTCCAGAGTTCTGCCTAGCAGATGCTTTGAAGAATTTCAAAGCACATTGTTAAGCTAGGAAGAAGCCATTGACTTTCATTGGATTAGAGTTGGAACAAGAGGCACTTTTGCATTATGGTTGAGCTAAATCCAAGTTAAAGATGGCAAAACAAAGCTATATTACCCTTCAGAAACTAGTATTAACAAAATGTATGCGATACATTTTAAAACAAAAATTATACCTTACACAACATTTGTTAAATGCCAGATGACTGCTTAATGATCAGTTTTAAGAACATGAAACTTTGCGTGCAGAAAGAGATCTGATTGAAATTGAAAAGAGTGTAAACAAGGGATGCTTTTTCATTGTGAAAGCATTGCATTCCTGTGTACGGATATGTTAAATATCTAGTTACTGAGACTTCCTTTAGTTCTGTAATTTTTAAAAAAGCACCCTTAATTAAACAGGAAAACCAACAACAAACCCAAAAAACCCCAACAATTAAAGAGTGGTAACTGAATTCTTTTATGATTTTCTCCTAAGTCTGAAGGTGGCCTTACTTAAGAGTAGCCAGCAGAGCTGTGAATTGATCCAGCCATTCAAGTGAAGAGATGACCTTAAGATGACAATTTCCATTTCAAGAGATTTAACAGATTTGATTGCTCATCGTTGTGGCAGAAATAACCAGGTAATTGTGTTTATGTCAAGCTACCCTCTAACACCTCACCAGGTGTCAAAAGCTCACATTTGTTCTCTGCTCTGCTGCTAACAGTATCTGGCAGCATATGGGGCACCTTATCTATGCAGAGCTTTGCAGGTAATTCACCCAAAATTGACAAAATAGTATTGGGAAAAAAAATTAATGCAGTATCAAGATAAATGGCTACTGTATTCCCTGTGATATTTTCATTATTAATTGAAAGTCCTTTGTTATCTTTACATTAAATGGAATTGAAGCTGAATTTCCCGTTTGTCATGTCAGAGTGCTGTAGAATCCAAGATGCTTGTTGAAGAGTTGAGCTCTAGTTCGTTCAAGTAGAGCAGAGTCTGGTTATCTCTTACTCAAATTCTTTTATCAAAAGGTTATAAGGAGTTGACAGCTAGTAGGGCCTCTGTAAGATCAAACCTGAAAGCTGACTTTTTTGTTCCAGATGCGGTCTGGAACTGCATTTATTTGTGTTTAAAGCAGCTTTGTAAGAAAAGGTTACACTTGACAATTCTGAGTCAAATTTGAACCTTAACGCCAGAAGTTCAAGTGGTTAATGCTGGTTTTGTTTGACTATGTTAGGATTTAGTTTGCAGCTTTAACACACTGGGTATTTCACTTCCAGGAGAAAGGGAAGATCAGATTTCAGTTCATAGCAAGAAGTGTTTTGAATCAGCTATTTAAATGTCTTAGGAAGAGTGCTAAATGTTTAATAGAGAAAGCTAGTTCGGACTAGTTGGGATAGCTGAACTAATCAAGAATGCTTTTGGCAGACATGCAAATGTGCAGATGGCTCCTGAGACAGGAAATAAAGAATTGTTTTGTTTCATATCTTTGTTAGTGTTTTGGCACTGGCCAGTTGAGTTTAGCTGGAAAATGAAAGATTAATTTTCATTTGCCCGTGTTGTTTGTGGGGGAAAAAAATAGATAGAATTAATTTGTAAGCAGCCAGCTGCATTCCTGGATCTTCTAATACCACCTCTGAGACATTGCTGTGATATGTGCAATAGTTAAGATAGAATCCCGAGTTCCTGTCAATATTTTATTGTCAGTTATAGTTAATGAAGCTGTTTAGGTACATCTGTTTCATGTCTACAGATGTGAGTGAAGTATTTCGGGGGCGNAGTTTCTAAGTATCAAAACCAAAACAGAGCCACAATTAATTTGTAATTTCATTATCTCTAACAGACTTTAAAAAGCAGGACACAAAACCTAGTGATAAAGACTCTAATGGAGACTTGTGATTTCCCATCATCAGATCTTTGTGGGTTTCAGAAAGGCATTTTGTTTTAAAGCAGACATTCTTCCTGCATTTTCCTTTTCAGTCTTTCAAAGTCCAAACCCAGCTAATTTCACTAACTCCCAGGAAATCTATCCTCTGGAGAAATGGTGAACAAAGAGTATTTTGAATTCAGCTTAAAACCTGAAGTCAATGTGATACACTTAAATTCATACAAGCATGGACTCAGTAAGGTATATCTAGTTAATATCCTTTAGGTCCAATAGTAATGATATAAGCAGTGATCTCTGTAGGAAGATAAATATTCTGTGAGATATAGGAAGGTCAAGAATTGTTATTTTCCACTGATAAAACTTTTCTTGGCAGAAAACCGCCAGATTTTATTCAAAAGAAAAAACTTTAAAAACTTCGGTTTATGACAGCTTAGAGAGGTATTGTTTAAGTCCATTTTTTAACCATGAAATCCTTTTGGCATATGGCAGTCATTATGTATTTGCATCTGTCTATCTTGAAAGATTTTTTTCTAATAGAAGATACTTAGAAGTTTCACATTGAACATATTTTTCAATAAACACTTGAGAACTTCTTAACAGTAAACAATGATCTTAAACTGCCTTGCCAAGCATGTAAATCATCTACAACTCCTAATGTACCAAAGATTGTTGCATATTTTCAGCTCTGCATTTGGGACCTCTAGGCAATGCTGTTTCAGATTAGGACAAACCATGAATTTCTTAAATGTTTCACTTGAGAGAAGGAGGCTTTATCCTCCTGATATTCATGGCAGAAAACCTGGAAATTTGTCCTGCCCATTCCTTTCCAAATACAGCAACCCTATCTTCATTAGTATCTGACAGATTTAAGATTAGTAGAGGATACCCTAATGATAAAAAAAGAAATACTCTATGAGCAAAATAAACTGGAAGAACCCCTCTATGCTTTATACTGCTTTTTCCCTGCCTGTCCAGCTTTTGCCTCAGTCTTACACAATAAGAAAAATCCCTTGTAACATGGCAGGCCTAGAGAGGAAAGATTATGGCCTCTTGAAAGCGAAGAATGACATATTTTTTCCTCTTCTCCTGTTGTAACAGTCAACAGAAATGCCCATTCTTGGAAATATTCTTGCTTTCATTCAGACCTGCAGGTAAAACTACCTATGAACAGGTAGGGCGTATAAGATTCAGCTTTTTTTAGGTGTTACAGAGTGAAATGAAATTTTGTTCAGGCAGCATTTTCATGGCTTTAGCATAAAGCGGTTATTATGTGGAAGGACAAAACCATATCTTATTAAAATTGAGGAACCTAGTTATTCAGTCAGTTGCGCACAAGCAATGTAAAGATACACCTCCAAAGAATTTTACCTATCAGTTTCATGTTCAGCCTTGTCCTGAGACAAGGTAGGCTGATCATTTAAATGGACAGAATAAGAAATCAAGTGAAAAATCTCATATCTGTTGCAAATGCTACTAGAGTCTTATCCATTTTTTAGTAGAAATAACACAGATATAGGTGCAGGTATCTTTTCCATAGCTGTAGTGAACTTTAGCTTGGAGCATATAAAGTCCTTCATCTAAAATATTTGTTATCTTAAGATTAATGCTATAAATAAAGAAGCTGATTTGAAAAATAGTTCTTAAAGTATGTTGTGTTTATCATGCTTATCAGAAGTCCCATTTTCTCTCAAAGAGAGAAATCTTGAATGGTGCCTGTAAGACCTGAAGTGAAACATCCTAAAAAGTCTGCTTTCTGGAAGAAGAGAGTATTAAATTATTCTTAAAGCCTTAACGTGTCTAAGTAACTGTGTAACATTGCAAAATACTCCCAATAAGACTCTTGGCCCATTTCTTACTGAACTTCTAGAAACATTAATTTCTATTACCTGCACTGTCTTCCGGAAGAGATTTGCATCCCATATAAATGAAAAAACAGGTGCTTATCAAACTGATAACATTTTAACATATCAGTAGATCAGTTTTGCATTTTTTTAATAGCTGAATAATCACTGGAGAAGCACAATTATAGCATTCATGAAGAAGAAAAGAGAAAGCAAATGGATATAAAATTGACATACCATGTCTTTAGAGACTGCTGTACTCCACATCTGTTTCTTCTCCATAGTTTTATCATGATGGATCTTTTCTGCTGTAGCTTATGGGGCTCTAGGTCCTTTTAAATTCTTCCATTTTGTGTTTCTATTCCTACTTACTTTTTTTCCCTGAGTTCTGAAAAAAATCCTAAAACACCCAACAAACCACCAAACGCTAGCATCAGACTGAAGAAGAACAAGAGCTCAATTAATCTTTTTGGATTTTTACATATAGTCAACTACCATTAGAACCAGAAAGATCAGTTTCACAGTACTATAGGGGATATGTGTGTGCGTGCGCATCTATAGAGGTATGTATATTTGTATATTTTATAGTTCTGGAAAACAGTTATGTTGTAAAGAGCGTTATTTTACTTATGCAGATATTGATAAGCAACATGTCATACTAGAACATCCTTACTTTCTGGTTCTGATTACACTCTCTTAACTTAGTCTACACCTATGCACTGGAGTGCAATAATTCATGGAATATTATGGGCCACGTATATTTCAAGCTGGCTTCTCAAGTGACAGCATAACTCTTTCACAATCTCCTGGTCCAGTCTTCAACAGAGAATGTAAATCCTTGTCTTCTTTCCCTCCCCGATGAATTTGAAGAGTGCAGCAGCATTCCCTTTATCCATGCACTGCACAACAAGGCTCCCTACACCTCGTTCCATCTGTCCTCCCTACACGGACTGCCTCTAAAGTCTCTAATGTATGGGCTGGGGGGCGAATTAGGAAAGAACATCTATTGAGAAGCATCAGGTGGCTATTTTTTTTCCGTTCTGTTTACTTTCACTTGATATTTTTCAAGGATTTGCTGGAGAGAATTAGCTTCAGTTTCTATTTATACTTTCACATAATGTGCTTTTAGCACTTGTGCCCTACTTGAAGTGGCTTGGCAGGACCCTTCAAAGGTAATTGAATTCCATGGTGCACTTTAAAATTGTGTTCTTAAATGTAATATATAGTGCTTTAAGATTTACCTGTCGATTCATCTTTCCTTTAGATTCACAAAAAGACATTGGATTTACCTGGAGGCCTGACTGTAACAAAATACTATTTTTCCTTCTGTTTCTACTGAGGTTGCTGGAAGCTGTATCAGAAAGGACCAATGACACCTACTTAGAGCAATTTCAGCAGGGAAAAAAGTACATATGGACCTGATTGTGTATTCCACTGCAAGAAGTGGGTGTTTGAGGTGACCACTGAAAGTAGGACCAGAACCTCACTGTTTCTGGGCTTCTGTAACTTAGAGTTTTAAATCAGGTGTTAGCCTCCTGGCTCTTCTTAAGATCTGTTGGTTCAAGCTCACTCCTGTGCTAACTCCTTCAACTGCAGGGAATTTAACCTTTTGGTTAACACAACTGCAAGAGGAAATGCTATTTTATCTGTGGGGCTGCTACATTTTCCCCCTTTTCTTTCCCCCCCACAGTTCTCAGAAACTGACCATTCTTATAAGGATTGGAGGCCATGATTATTCTTTTTTTTCTTTTATTCAGTTGTCTCAGGTTAATATATGACCTTTTACCTTTACTGAGGAATTTCCCCATGTCTGCTCAAGGAATTTCCTTGGATGATTCTCTGTGGATTTCATTCCATGTTTTGTGGAAGTGAATTATGATTGGATTAGAAAGGCGTAAATCTTCCTGAGTTTTCAGGAGATGATTTCCTGGATTTCCAAAGTTAGCAATATGTCATTCTATCTTCACCCATGCCATGGGCTCTGTATCCCTGTTCCAGGTGGAACTGGTTTCTGCCTGGTTGAAATTAATTTGCTTTAAGTTGGAGTTCTTAAATTTTAGCAATCAAAAGCAACTGAGCTCATGCAAATATAATCAAATGGGTTTTGAACAGAACTATGAAAGTAATTCAGATAGCCTACTGCTGAGAAAACATAGTCTAGCTAATTTTCTGGCTGTAGACCACCACTCTCTACTAGGTGAGATCTATTTGGTCCAATGGGATAAGGAGAAACATTCAAAGAGCTAAAGCTGTTTAACTAATTGACAGCAAATTATATTCTAATGTTTTTCTTTCTTCTGAAAGGTCCACAAGGCATTGCATATTGCTAGTGTTTATCAGTTTGTTCTAAAGATAAATGTGTATTCTTCAGCATTCACTTAGAACTATTAATGCAATTATTTCTGATGACTCTTCTGTTGAGAAAAATAATGGATCATGCCCAGTGCAATGCTAATTGAACCATATTTATTCAAAAATTTGGAGGAATATTCTCATAAGTTTTTCAATATTCCATGAACACATAGATTCCAGTTTCTGTGTATCTCTGTCAGTATGAAGAGCAACATTAATTGTATATGGAGGGCCTTGTCTGTGCGTAAGAATCTGACATGTCAGGAACTTACTAGTGGAAAAAAAAAAAATAGAGATGCCAGATTCACACTGTAGATACTTCCTAAGTAGGGGAAGTCGAATATTAGAGCTGCTTCCTAAGTACACCATATAAGCTTATATTTTTACATGAAAGTCTCTCAAGGAGCACTGAGCAGCTAGTGTGCTTCCCGGCTCTGAGCCAGTGTTGGTCAGCTATTACCAGCGCTACTATTTCTCTAAGAAGGGAGTAGAATTTTTGGTCAATTTTGATTATTGAATGCTAGCGCTTTGCACAAGTGCAATGGCCAAGTCAAAGTATTTGTAGCTGATGCTACCTATATCACTCGCTGTAATTTTAAGTGTTATCTCAATTGTCAGTCTTTGTCACCTGCTGCACAACCTCAGGAAGTGATGAAGGGCACTTCTTTCCCTAGGACACTGTCAGGTGGGACTCCACAGGCTTCCTTCTGCTTTCTCGTTCTCTTAACATGTACACGAGTCTGCTAGGAAGGACTGTCTGCAGGGGAACATTCATTGGCTTGGTTTTACTGGTATAATTATATCAGTTGTAATTACACCAGTTTGGCCAGTATAGCTCCTCCTTTGGATATATTTAGTATGGAATAAAGATATCTTTTTCTCCTTAAACAGCTTTCAAAGTGACATAAGCTAAACCAGAGATAAGCACTCACAGTCCTTATATGAATGTCCAAATAGAGAGTTATATTTTTATCCCAATTATAACAGTTATAATCAAGCCACTATAACTATGCTGGTAAATTTCCCAGTGTAGAGAAGCCCTTAATTAGGAGGTATAGTCTGAAAAGCTTTCAGTTGGCTAATGCCACCCAGCTTTAAAAAAACACCGTGTCCAATTCAGCCAGCAGCATTTTGTGCCTAATTCAGTGTGGGGTAAGTCTGAGGTCAGAGGGGAACCTTTACAGGCTGAAAACCTGTTCCTAATATAACTGAAAATATAGCTGTAGAATGGGGGGGCGGGGAAGAGATGATGTGGCCAGTCTGGTGTTTCCACCTTTCTAAAAGGTGCTTGGTCAGGGTTCTCCTTTGGGTCAGATTTGTGCCTGGCAAAGAGCATAACTGTTTCTTTCTGATGTGGACCAGGAGCCTCGGCCATTTCTGCAGGAGGCTGCTGCAGTGCACCTTTGGTTAGACCATAACTCCAGGAGAGCAGACTGATAAAGAAGGCTGTCACCTACCTAATAGATGATGTTGTAAGAACACAAAGTCCTGCTGCTTTGTCATCTACAGGTATTAGCTCCCAGACCGAATTTAAGACACTAGTTTTGATTTAGAGAGCTCCAAACAGGTTTGGACTATTCTATATAAGAGGATGACTTTCTGGCACCATACTTTTATAGTTAAAATAAGCAAAGGCATCCCCTTTCACTCTAAAGAAAGAAGGTAGGTGTCTATAAATCTTTTGTTAATGTCATCTCTTACTAGAAAAGCTTTAGTGTGCTGATCTTGAGGGCATCTTGCAAAATACATCCTTTGCTATGAATTTTGGAGCTTATGGGTTGTGATGGAAACTGGAGTTCTGTAAGGGATAGAAGGTGGGGGAGTTTTGCACAGGCTTAATCCTGATGGTTGTTAAGGAAGGATGTGGATATTTAAATTTTGTCTGGGTTGTTTAAAAGGCACAGAAAGATTTTGGGTAAGTGCTCATTCTTTGTGACAATTTCTATAAATATTTAAACATATTCTGTCAGATGCACTGATAACCTTTGACCTCAGAATTGGTTATATTTTATTTGCAGTTAGAATAGTCTAATAAACTGTATATAGGAATTATATACACTTAGAGAGCTAGCTGTTACAGGAAACATCCTTTGAGTTTTTTTCATACATTCAAATCAATCTGTGTTCAGGATCAAGCATTGTACTAAGCATGGAAAAATTGCTAGAGGACATGTCTATTTTTGGAACTCTAAAGCTGGTTTTCTATTGTTAGATTTTGGCCACTGAAAATAGTGTAAAACATCAACAGAGCTTTGCAGCTCTGAAAGAGAGACCAAAAAAAGTGAATAAATCTTCTGAATTGTTGAACACATTCAGGAGGGAAGGGCTTCTAATCACATTTCAGCTAGTGCTGCAGACAGTAAGTAATGAATTGGGGAAATCAGATAAAAACTGTAGCAACATTTGTAGATAAAATCTAGAGCTGATAAATCAGGCACACGTCCTCTGCTGATGCAAAGAGAGGAGAAGCGCGTGGCTGACGATTTACAGAGATTGATGCTAATGCCTTAATTCAACTCTCTGTTGCTTTTCTCAATAACGCTTGAAATGAGAAATGTCTAGTAGTCAATGATCAGTATCTGCGTATCGTTTGTACAACGAGAAATTTTCCACTGCTGGCAGAATTGCGTGTGATACACAGCGGTGTTCTGCAGGGAACAACGCACTTTGTTTCATTCTCCAGCTACAAATTTAGTTACTTTCTCATAATTTCATCTTGCCTGACTTGATTTTGGGGCCTAATTCTAACTGCCTTTGCACAGGCACATCTCCAGTCGAAGGTAAGAGAAATTTGGCTGCTGTGAGACAATCGTGGAGTTAGTCTGATAGCTTTGTAAAGTGCTTCAGGATCCTTTGGGAGGAGATGTGCTATATAACTTCCAATTATTATGTTTTAAACTGTTCATTTAGAAATGCCTGCTTGAGCTTTTGGCAGAGGCAGGCAGGACTTCTTGAACCAAAGTTGGAGGCATATGCAAAAGCAATAGCGAGTGGCTTTAATGAAGTTCTCCTGAGGCTCTACAGCTTGAAGAGCTTCTTAGAGAGGTGTGTACTGCCAGGCTGTTTTTTCCCAAGCTCTTAGAGCTCAAGTAATATGGTTTGAAATGAAAATAAAATACAGAAGCTTAGTTAATTTATGCCACTTCCTTAGCTGTGTTTAACACACAAGTTGAGTCCTGAACTTATTTGGTCATTTTGATGATTGACCAATTATGTATAATACACTGTACACTTTGGCTTTTTATTTCCTGTTCAATTCTGAAAAACAATTGCCTTACCGCTCTAAGAAACTCTTGTAGTCTTTTTAAATGTCACAGCATATTAAATACGCTTGTGTTTTGGCAATTGTCACAATGCATTACTTCTTATAAAATCATTTGTGCACATTACAGATAAAAGACACAATAGATTTTGTGGAAAGAGTTCATGCCACAGGAATAAGTGATGGCAGTTGTACAACAATACGGGTAGCTGTTAAGTTGTGGTCAACATTTTTGGACAAAAACTTTCAGTATGGTTTTGTTGTAACCTTTTTCTTTCCATGGAAAATAATTTTTCCTTGAGGGGAAAAAACCCAACAATATTTTTCTGCAAAAAAAAAAGTAAAATCCAAAAATGTTTACTTTGAACTGACATTATGAAACCAAATGAACAGTTTCTTTTCCACTAAAAGTGTGTAATTTTGAATTTAATGTCAACATGTTTATCAGAATGGGAAATGTTACCTTTTTGTTGACTATCCATTCACTTCCTTTTTTTAACTTGAGAGCTGTTAAACTACATAAAATTTTAAGTATATATAAATATCAGCATGTTTGAATAAGGAAGCATAATTCAGATCTGTCTGATTATTAACGTTAGGAAAAGCAGATGAAGAATGAGACACTTTCCTAAAAGAAAATGCTGTTTCTGTTCAATAAGTTTTCCCTTTTATATTGCAGTATAACAGTCAGTGGCCCTGATCCAACACGCACTAAACTAGAAGGTTTGTTCAGATTCATGCACAGCTCCATCAGCTTTGGTAGAACAGCTTTTTTGCTAAAAATCAAGCATGTGCATGAATGCCTGCTGGAGCAGAGCCTAGCTGAGCAAGGGACTTTACCCCCTTGAAGCACAGTGCTTCACAAACCCAGTTCTGTGAGATTATATGCACAATATGTTCCAGAGCCATGCTCAGTGACTGATGCATCGTTTGACTTCAATATGTGCTCATTTTGGATTCTTTGTTCCAAAATGTGGATTTGAATACAAATGGGCCTGAACACAAGCCAACAGAGGGACCTCTTTCTGTCTTAAACTATTAAATGCCTAAGCATCTTCAATTAAACAAAATAAACAAGGGACCTGACACTAACTGGCCTGAGCTGTAACAGACATGTGCTTATGTGGCTTTATATATTTTTCACATGTGTGTAATTGAACACTATCAAGGCAAGCCCACAATAAAATACAATGTAAGTTCAGCATTAACATCTGTTTGCCCCATGCTGCTCAATGGAGACAAATAAAGTCTCCTTTTACATCAATATCTCTTACACTCTCCTTTCCCCTGAAGGGCAGCAAGTGGACATGGATCAGCCTTTGGGCATGGATCAGCCTTTGGGCATCGCACTGTTGGTTCAGGTAGGAAACCGAGTGCCGAGTGTGCTTTCAGCTCATCTGCTCAGCCAGACACCCCATGATTTGTATACGCTCTCTGATCCGGAATTGCAGATCAAAGGAAAATGCAGGCTGGTAATGTCAGAGCACGCAGCTCCCAGACTGTGAGAGCAAAGAACAGCACCGTGAGCTGCAACCGTCAAGGGGATCTGCCGTAAATCCTGTTGTGGCAGTAGAGCAGGACAGGTGAAAGCCACCCGGTTTGTGTGACTTGTAGCTGCCACTTGGGTTTTACAAAGCCTCTTCACTTTTTTTTTTTTTTAATTTATTTTAAGATATTTTGTTGGTCTCTGTTGAAGTCGCGTGTAGTTCAGTACTCTTATAAAAGCAGTGACTTGTATGCTCTTTGCTAGATGATGAGAATTTTTGATGAAATGCACATTTATGTCAAGGGAGTGACAGGCATTAGTGGCAGCAGTCAAGACTTTCCTTTCAGTGAAGAAAGGGAGAAAATCATTTCCATTCCAAGGCCTGATGCACTATTTAAACCTTGCGTTTGGACCAAAACCCTGGCAAACTATAGGTAAGTGGCAAAACACTCAATAATCAGGATTAGGTAATAAAATTGAAATGGTTTATGGGACCTTTGTGGGTCCTGGGCATGGAGACAAATTTCCCTCACAATTTCCATTGAATTAAAGCATCTGGGGAAAGAGGCAGAGTGCCTGAATGGAGATAGAAGCAAGGAGAAAGCAGGAAATGGTGGCCTGCGAGGAGCTGCTCAGCGTGCCCGTACTCTTACACAGCACTGCCACAGAGCGGCACGGCAGGTAAAACCTGTCCTCAGAAACTGGGAACTTTGGCAATAAGGATTCAGCACTCTAGGAAGAAGGTGTAAGCTTACCAGGGTACAACCTCCTTCCCCTTAGCAGGAAAATCTTGGATTGCACTGGAAGAAGAGGTAACCTGGGTGTGGAGCTGAGGCAGAGGGCAGTGCAGAGTTAGTGGCTCTGGCTCTGTCCCATCCTCTCCCTCGCCTAAATTCCTACAGAAATTTTGCCTGGGAGAGAGCAGATAGACAAGAGGAAGAGAATTTCTCTGGGAAAATGATGCTGGGAGGAGGGTGAAGCAAGGCAAGCCAACACCTTGATTCCTTGGTTGAAGTCCTTTCAACTTTGTGTGAGACACAAGGAGGTTATTTAGCCACCCTCAGCCCTGCAGTTGAGCGAATGAAGTAGTTGCCTGCTGCTTTGGGGAGTTCCTTTGGTGTCTTGGTGACTTTCCTTGTGTGATCATTACAGGCATTTTCTATAATCCCAGAGATGAAGCACAACCAGTAATGAATCAGGTAGCAGAAATAAACCCCGATGCTGGAAGTCGTGGTGGACTCCAAACATTGTCAATGATGCCTCAGACCAGAAGCTGTTGAGCTCGGTGGGGCTGGGTCCTTTCAGAAACGAAATGTGTAAAGATACTTCCTGCAGGAATTGCCACGCTGTAGTGACTGGTTAAAAAATGAAAACAGACGGGCTTTTGTTCTGGGTGCTTTGTAACGGATAATACTCAAATGATTAATGAGTTAGTGGAGAAGAAGTATAGGCCCGACTATTATTCTGCATGGCATTCACAAACTGCATGAGCATAGCTGTTCGGCTGCAGAAAAAAGTCAGAGCTTTGAAAAGCTTAAGCGCATAAAAATGTTACACTGTTTTGTGTCTCCAGGAAGCACACAGTAATGTGAAACATCCACCACATGTTTAAATTGTGTAGGATTATTTATATATGTGCGTGTGTGTGTATTTATAGGGAGAGAGAGAGAAATAAAACGATGTGATATTAGTGTTTTAAAGCTGTTTGCAGATATTCTATAGCAATTTTGTAAAAGGAATGTTTAGAATGAGAGAAATGAACACCCAGCATTAAAAAAAAAAAATTAAGTAAATCAGATTTTTGGATATCATTCTGGTCAAAAGATGTGATCTACACGAATTAATGGAGGAACTGGACCATGAAAGCCAAGAAATGGGGTCTGAAAATAAACTTGATTAAAAAGATAATGCTCAAGATGTACAAAGGAAGACTGATTAGCATAGATGAGAACATCAGTGAACAAGCGGAGGAATAAATCTAACATAGACAGCTGCTCAGATCAGATCGGAACATATTTAAAAGATGAAAGACAACGTAAGGAGCAATTTCTCATTTAGACTGGAGAGGAAGGCCTCCGACTGATGTATTCCTTCTATAAATGGCTTTTGGCCAAGACACAAAGCTTCGTCCACAAGCAAATATGGTAGTTGGTTTGCTTTTATCCTGAAAATCTGTGGAAAGACCATGACAGGAATTCCATTATGAGAAAGGGATACAAAATGATGAATAAAACAAACAATCAGCAACTACATTTAAAGGCAGAAAAGGTAATAGATTGGGGGTATGAGGGTGAGAATGAAGTTATGACTGATAGCTTATGCACATATGAAGTAAACGGCCCCGCAGTGGCCTTTGGTGGGAAAAGCCCAATTGTGATATTTTTTTTTTTTTTTTTTTTTTTTTTTTTTTTTTTTTTTTTTTTAAGGGAAAGGCCTTCAACAAATTCAAACTGTGAAAGCATCATCGGAGTGCAGATTGCTACCTCTTTAATAATTATTGTGATGAGGGTTTAAGAGTGAGGGTAAGTCTCTAGATGCTGGGTCATTCTGCAAAAAACTGAAATGCATCATCTCTGCTCTAAAAGACAAAATTAAAAACAAAACCGCAAGAAGGGTGGCAAATACATACACTACAAGGAAATAATTATGACACAGACAAAGTCAGCTACAAGAGCTGGTTTATTTCATTTATTTTTTTCATTGGGAATAGAGGCTTAGAGGAAGAGACAATAGAAGAAAGACCTGAACTTGTCACCTGTAGTTTACCCAGGGTGAGTAATCAGACATTTTTTTGTCCCGAGAGAAATGAATAAGGAGAGAGAAAAAATCTAATTTGGCTAATGGTCTGTTGTCATCACTATATAGCTTTTTGGTGAGCCTAATTCTGAATGGACATTGCCATAGGGTGGCCTCACCAGCTCGATGTGTCTGAAGGCGCGCAGGGTTGGGTATTTTCGGTCAAGCATAGGCAGTCACGGCTGTTGCTATTTTTGCACTGACTCCTCTCTAATCACTCAACACATTTTAAAACAAGATATAATGATAGACTATGTTGCCAAGACAGAAAAATCAACAAAGTATCTAAGGGAATATGAAAAGAAATGAAAATTCAAAATGTATCTGGAAGAGAAATATAACAGACAAAAAAACTTTTGATAAAAGTTGTTTCTATAAACTTGGCAATGTCTCTGCTGTAAGTAAATATGACTGTCTGCCTGTCTTGCTTTATGTTCAATATGTCCAAAATAGGGGGGGGGGGGGGAAATACAAGGAAGTCTGTTCTTTTGGTATAGCCAGCTGAGTTTTCAGGCCTAATCCATTCTGAAATTAAAATTAGCTCAAATGGTTGGATTCTATCAGGAAATTTAAAATGGAGAATTTCCTTCATAAATATGGATAAGAAGACGACAACTTTTTGGATGTTCTGCACAGTGACTTCCATTAGAAATAAAATATTTGAAAATATATATCTTTTCCCAACAGTTTAACAATGCTATCTCTGAATTTCAGATGTTATTTTATAGATGACTTAGGATAGAGGTCCCAAATCCCTGTTACTACTTATGAAGTATCTGTGGGTTCATATTGACATTTTTAATGGTAACCATTGAATCATCTTACATGGAACTCAAGGACAAAGTGCCATTAACTTCAGCACTGCCGAATCAAGCATGAGAAGTAGTAAAACCCCTTTGATTTAAACGAGTTAGGAAACACCATGGTTTAGCACTCCCCTTCTAAGTAATAAAAGTCTCAATCCAAAACAAACTGACATAAGTAGAACAACTTGTGTTTCTGATATCAAAGGGGTTTGGTTGCAACCGCAAATCATAGTGAATTAGGCGTAATCTAGCTATGCTTCTCTTTCCGTCATTGTAAATACTGTCTTTCCATCTCCATTTTTTTGAGGGAGTTTAGGGTATTTTTATTATTTTTTGATAAATACTAGTATTTTGAAAAACTAAAAATGTTTTCTGGCAATTGTAGGACAAATAAATTCCATTGTAATGACAAAAAAATAGGTCTCCTACTGAATCAGGTACTCCATTTACTAATCATTGTAGAAGCTGAAATACATGACTTTCTGGAAACAGATCACTGGTAATTAGTAAGACTATATAATTTATGTTTGAAAAACATACCCCACATCTACATTAGCAAGCCACGTGCTCAGCAGGAGAAAGTCTGTAACATGACGTAGTTGGTGCAGAGGATCTGACAAACCAACATATAGATAAAGCCGGGAGTTTAACTCTAGGCAAGGTTTAGCTCAATCCTGTGGGCAGATCACCCATCAACGGCTCCGGCAAATTACTGGGGCTTCAGAAACAGCTTCATCCAGACCATGGGTTCCTCCACAGCTTCACAGCGCGAAGCCCAGCTGAGCAAGTCGGGGAGCCGCTTCAACAGGTACGTATCTGATCCCCAAAAAATACTAATGTAAGTGCACACAAAATAGCTTTTTTTGCTGTTGATGTTGCTGTTAGACATTCTAAAATAGTTTCTGAAGACAAAGTCATAGTGTAAAATATGTTTGTGGATACTACTTGCCAGAGTTCTTTATGAATTAACTGCACTACCTCTGAAGTACAGCTTGTTATTACTTAAAATAAGAGATAGATGGATTACACTGAAAATATGTGAAAAAGGAAACAAAGACTGTGGTTTACAGGCTGTGTAGGAGGTCCATACTAAGTCAACATGGAAGTTCTTTGATTTTATATGTAAGATTTCATAACTAAAATATCGTATTGTTTCAAGTGATGTAATCAGAATTGTTTTGCTTCAAACCTGTCTGATTTACTAATGTTGACTAGAACTAGTCACATAACAGCATCTCAGACTCAATTTTTATATGATGTTGATGTTGGATGCTATTCTGGGTACTCAAAAATCTTACTGTTAGCCAAAGTGACTGTTTGGAACTACCTGAATACATTATGTGAATTATGCTTTTCATTGCTTTGCTGATGCAGGGGTTAAATTTGGGGTGTTTCCCAGGGTACGCAATTAACACCCTTCCTTGTGGCACAAAAGGTGATGGCAAACCCAGGCAATGTGGGCAGCTTTGAGTATGCATTTCTTTGAAAACTTTTCTGGTACATCATAGTACGAGATAAGCTTTTGGCTGGGGACTGTGTTTCTGTTTAGTTTGTATAAAGAAATGTTTATATAAAGACATAATAATGGCGGTAATTCTTATCACACAACTAAACTTGGAAACAAGCTTTTGGAGAGGATGGTCTCAGTAATGACCATTGGAATAATTTAATTTCCCTTTTATTTTCTAATTTAAATATCACTATTTTGCTACTATAAAAATGGATATTAATTTTAGTAATTTTCTTTTTAGCTACACTTGTTGTAAAATGCCCTTAGGCATAAATTTGTACTCTATACCAACATGAAAAGAAAAATTGATATATAGCAGCTCTTATTTTATCAAAATAAAGTAATTTTCATTAATTTTCTAATTCATAAGATTCGCATTACAAATAGCACTGACTTTTTTTTCATACAGATATTTCAAATATAAATATTTTTCCCTTTTGCAGAATTTAATTTCTCTATGAATACTTACTGAAATCAAACCCCAATGTGAAAAACATGCCAAAATATTTTAAGTAGAATATAACAGGAATGTGCAAACAAGTAAGTAGAAACAGAGCTCCACAGGAAAGATCACTACAGATCCTCAGTATTAAGTAAGACAATTCAGTCTTATTGACATATAGCTCAAACCTGAAAATAACGAAATAACTGAATGTTTTTTCCTCAAGTGGACAAACACTTCTCACTTCGTCATAGTTTTTATCCCAATCCTGTTTCCTGAAAAATGGCATTGCCCACGTAATACACCTGCTTATCATAATAAGCCACACTTGGCACTTTTTTCTTGTTTTCCAGAATGAAACTGAATTTGCAGCTGTCTATCTAAAGTGTGTACTTAAAGTATTTTAACATACTGGTACTTTTTCAGATCTGTAACTTTGCTTTTACTTCCAGAGGCCACCTATACGTGGCAGGACTGGTGACCCCTGAGGTACCAATCTCTCCCTTGGTTGCCCACTTGCCCAGACCATGAAATCTCAACAAGTGCCCGGATCGCTGCCTGACCCGCATGCCTCAGCTCCATCCCATGGAGACCAGGTTGTCCCCACCTCTGGAGTCAAGGCACTGCCAGGAACACACTTGAGGTCAGGACTCACTTTCTAGCTGATGGCAGAGTGTTATCTTGACCCAAATGCCATTCAGACCAAAGGGTAGGCTCCTGTAGGCTTTAATGAATGAACCTGAAGTATGGAGTTCAGGTTGGGTTACTTATAGAAATGTTAAGTATTCAAGGTATGGCAAGCATTGATACTTGATCTTGAGTCAGTCTGGGCTGTTAATGTGTATATTGCATGATCATGGAAGACTCAAGCATAAGCTGATCAGGTCACATAATGACTTTATTCACTTAGCAGGGTTGGAAGGAAATCCTTCTGTTTCAGTAGCTAGACAGTCTTTTAATACTTGGAAGTATATCCCAAAAGTCTTTAAAGACTGTTGTTTTAAAAACAAAGGCATAGCATGTCCTTCTTAGGTACCTACGAAACCAGTAATATCCACTATCACCACAGCAATATTATTACATCTACATTATCACATCTATGTAATATTGTTGGGAGGAAACACAGGTAAATATTTCACATTAACTGTGCTGTATCTACTGTCCCTCCAGGTCCCCCATTAAATAGCTGCAGGATGGAACGGGAGTAATCTCCTCTACCTGTTTCACTACTGGGATTTCTTAGTTGCGTTTTAGTTTGGGCACGCGGTATTGAGGATCTTGCCATGGACTGATGAGGATAAATCTCAAACAGGCACACTTGTAAAGAGTTTTATAGGGTGGAAGATGAGTGTCTGATTCTAAAGACTGGGTAGGGATCCCACCAAGCCACTGGGATACAGATTGCAATTTATCAGGCTTATGAAGACCTTACAGGTCAGGGGAAGAAAAGAGCTGAAATACTTAGTGTCAAACACCTCTATATAGAAGTGAGATTTATAGGAGTATTCACTGTGTTTGGTTTTTTCCCATTCAGTCTTACTCCAGATCTTGTGCTTCACTTCCCTATCTAAATTGATTTTTTTAAATGCCATGTTAAATTTATGTTTATTGTGCCAAATGTAAGGGGAAATATTTGCTAGATTATTTTCTTTAACTGCTTCATATATTTGTTGCAGCTTGAGACAAGAAAACTAAATGGCTAAAATTCCAGTACCTAGTATACACCTACATCTTGTTATGCAAAGTCACCCTCAGGTAATACCTGTGCTCATATAAAATAATGAAAGTTAAGGCAAAAAGGAAAAGAGTATATAAAATGGCAACGGCATGTGATACCAATTATGTTACAGCCAAAAATAATACTTCTTGGCATGTTATGCTTAAACTATGTTCTGTTAATGTTACTTGGATATAGGCAGTTTTCGATGTACACTTAGAAATATTTCTATTTGAGAACTATTAGGAAAATATTTTGAAATTACAATGTTTGAGCATGTGGAATGAGTTACCTCCCACAATTATGTGAACTACTGTATAGTAGAGCTACATTAGCTTCCCTGCAACTAATGAACCATGTCATTAATTACAGACATTCAAAATAAAAATTACTCCAAGGCAAGCCAAATATTTACTATAAATAAAAGGGTCAAGAACTACAAAGTAGCCATTTCATTCTAAACCAATTGTGTTTAATTTTTACCCTCTTTCTCCTCAAATGTAATTTGAAGCAGATTAACTTGATTTTATATGTCAAATTTGACAGCTGTAGGTGTACCCCCAATGAGACTTCCATCAGGGGTGAGGTTCACATGGAAGATTTTCCATGTAAGTGTTAACTATTTTAAGGATGTGTTTATTAAACTCACGTGACTCGTTCTCAGGATAGGTTTCACTTGGTTGTAGCTAGGAAACATATTTTCACAGGTTTCCCTTTGTCTCACTGGCAAAACCGCCTTCAACTTTCAGTCACGGCATCAGACTGGTAAACAGCTGTGCTCCCTCATCTCAGAGGAGCTCGTGGACGGAGGGCAGAGCCCTGGGACTGCAACAGGGCTGCTGGGCAGAGCCTGCAAAAGCCGGAGCTGGTGCTTGCCACAGCGGTGGGAGGAGGAGCCCTTAACCCTCTCCATTTCTCCTCACCCGCTGGAGCAAATGGGACCTGGCGGGTGCCACCGACTGTCTGACACCTGTGCAAGGATGCTCCTCAGCATTCATTCGGAGCTGGGGTCCTGCAAGGCTTTGCATGGTTGAACTACTGTCGTAGCGTTAATGTACCGCAAAATGCCGTGCAGATCCTAGAAATTCAGGTAGGGCTAAAAGCTGGCTGCTGCTGTTAAGTTTGATTAAAGGTGCTGGGGCGGAGAACACCCAGAAAGCTCCCTTCGGTGCATGAGACAGAGTCTGGTTGTTGCTGTGGTATTGGTTGCCGCAGCTGTTTAAAAGCTGCCGTACCCATCTGCCTGCAGGAACCATACTGCACAAATGTTTGCTTTCCTCCTCATTTCAGGTAGGCACTTTGCTCCTCTATGTGCTGGCTCAGTTGCAGAGTGGGGCAAATTATTATCATTTTCATGTAAATCCCTCTGTGGAGGAGAGTTTTCCTTGCCAGGCACCTAAAGGGAACCTTTGCAGGTCACCCAGCGCTTTATGGAGCGCAATAGCGGTCAGCAGGCGAGGGCACTGCCTGCTTACGGTCCTACGAACTCCACCGCAGGCAGGCTGACCCACCTCCTCTGCCCAGGGTCAGGCTCTCTTCACTGCCACTGTAATAATATTTCGCTTGTAAGTTTGCTGTTTTCTCTAAGGTTATTTTTGCTTGGTTTGGGTGGGTGATTTATTTGTATCAGATAATATACGGTCCTAAACAATGTAATAGCATTTTTTTCTGTGAAATCATTATAATGGTTTGTGTAAGTCACATCATGATACATTACTGCAAGTTGCATCACTGAATATTTTCTATTAAGCATAATATAAAATATCTTCCCTCTACTTTCTTCTTTCTCCTCTTTGAACCACGCTGTTAATTCTCCAAAGTCAGGCATGAGGGTAGACAGATGCACCAACCATACCGATAGCAAGCAAGAAGTTTCCCCAAGGAAAGAACCACATAAAAGTTCTCCAAAGGTGTCCCCCCCCCATGTTTGTAACTTAAGCATTTGGCATAATAAAGATAACAGCAGTAGATAAATAGTTTATCTAAATGTATTGCCAAGAACAAAAGCAGATGAGGTGGTAAAAATCAGGGAGCCAGAAAGTGCCAGCGTCCAACCAGGTTCAGTTAGTTTCAGTTGTGTTCCTAGAGATTTTAACAAAAGTGAAAAGAACAAGAAGAGGAATCGAGTGGAAGGAAATAGTTCAAGTAGGCTTTGCTAGAATGTGGGAAAGTTGCTAAAAGTCATATTAAAATCAACAAAAGCATTCAATAAATGTCTTGGAGAAGGAGGTTGTGTTTAAGTAAGAGAAAGGGTCAGCTGTTAAAAAAAAAATATTTGGGCGATATGAAAAATTACAAATCCTTTCATCAGAAGCTTTGGACTGATTGCATCAGGGTGTACAGACTTAGAAGTGACAACTTTTACAGCTGAACAATGCTTTCACAATGAAATTCTGGCTCCATTCAAATCAATGGCAAAATTCCCATCCGCTTCAATGGAGCCAGGATTTCGTACGTATCTGTCTTTTTTCATTCTTCCTTGATATTTGTATCACAACTATCTGGCAGGCTGTTGTCTGTACAGGTCAAAATGACAGCTTTCTATTCATATGTGTCAGGGTTACTGTCTGTTTTCTCACAAAAAAAAAAAAAGGTGAAAAAGTGTTATACATACTTCTAGTGCTGTATCATTCACTTCTTTGCTCAGAGTAAAGGGAAAAAATTGTCTGCTGCATCTGGTAGGAGAAGGACAAAAATGCAAGCGAGAGGGCTAAATGCTGCTTGTGTGTAATTCTTAACTCCAAGGCTTTTAAAGAGCTCTTATTTTCAGCTCTACGTGTATTGAGTTTCGGATATGGGTGTCACGGGATTTAAGTGGGGCAGAATTACCCCAGTGCTGTCTCCTCTTAAAAATGCTTCCTGAATATGGAAAAGTATTGCATGGGCAGGAAGGAAAGTGACTTTCATCAAACAGATCTGTCATGCAGTGAGACTATTTAACTCATCAAACAAACCCGGGCATTCGTGCCTCTGAATATAAGCATTAACCTCGAAAAATGAGAGAGATTAATGAAAATTCAAATTGAGAGAATGAAAATAAGAGATAAACCACTACTTTGCAGATGAATGAATTTTTTAAAATGCTTAAATTCACAGAGCTTGTCAAAATGCACCAGAAAGTGCTCTGGTAAGTGAGAAATGACACAGAGAAGGCAATAAATGTGAATGGGGAGCTTTGTGTTCCCCCAGTGCACTATTTGTACACTACAAAAGCTTTAAAAGAATTGTAATTCTACACTCACTGTTGCTTATCTTGAGGGAAGTACATGCAGTCTGCAAAGTGGCTATTGCTAGTCTGGTTTTAAAGCCCATCTGAGAGCACATGGACATTACCAACCAGAACATTTCACAAATATAATGGGGAGCCTTAAAAATGTAAGGAAACAGTGAAACAAGCAAAAAACCTTTAACCATAGTCAAAGAAAGTTAGAAAAGAGGCAATACATCAGCTGACTTTAGTTTGTGGACAGTATCATGGTAGATAAAAACAATACCCACGGTAGTGCATGTGTATCTATCAAAGACAAAGGAATACATCGATAGTGAGTGAATCCCACATAAGAAAATTATAGCAGTATTGATCTCCCAAAAGAATTCAGCTCCAGGCTAGACAGAGTGAATCCAAGAACAGAGCAGTTTTGTATGTGGTCAGTAAATAAGAATATGTTCATAGTTCTTCTGACATTTTCTAGCTTCTTAACTCTTCTTGTTGCTATTATGCCAGACCAAGTACATGAAGCTACATCAGAAATATTACTGTGTCATTAACTTACTGGACAGCTTATCTGACCAAATGTATTTGTTATTTAAAATAAATATACACATAAATTCTCAATTTGGTCATAGTTAAATCTTGCACAATCCATCCTTCTTTGGTGGAGTGCGTGAGCCTGGTACTCGGTATGCAAGTGCTGTTGCAGATACTTGTGAGTACATCATTAATGTTCAATACCACAGTGGTCATTTCTGAAAGCTGTATCAGCAAATATTTCTGCTAGCAGTCTTTTTCTGCAGAATATTAGAAATTTAACACACTTGGGAAGTACAAACAGCAACAGGGTTGACAAGCCTGGGACTGATGCCAGGTTAATGCAGCTACACAGCTTTGGTACCAGCCAGCCTGGAAAGCAGCTAAGGAGAATGCATCCCTCCATCTAAGAGGTACTTAAACAGGGCCAAGACACTGAGGCAAACGTCGCAATTACTGATGGAAAAGGATGCCAAACGTATCATCTCTCTTTTCTTTTCAGCTGGCCAGTAGAAGAGAAAAATATATCCTTTTTGAGCAGAAAAAATATCGTCCTGTATTTCTCTTTTCCACTTCTTCATGGTCTGTCTTCTGATTTCATTGTCTTTCTTAAAGAGATGCTGAATGGCGTTTTGCTCATTGCAAATGCGGATCATGAAACAGTCCTTTTTCCTTGGGCATATTTGCTTATTTTTTTTAGTTTTATATATATATATTAGTAATGATGAGAACTGTATTAAAGCTAGAGCCTTAGTTTCAAAGAGAAAAACTGCAATAAACACGGTTAGGAAGCTTGCTGTAAATCTCATTGCCCAAATTTAAGCTGGAAGCCACAGGGAGGCAATAAACATGGTAACCACTGTTGCCACTTGTGTTACTTTTCAAACTACAGTACGATCATAGTTTAATTGTTTTTACCTCAAGAATCTTTGTGATTATTTCCATGAAATTCAAGATAGCGAAAATTAGTAATTCTGTTTTGGGAGCAAGAGTTACCAGTTGTTGCCAAAGAATTGTGTGCTGCTTAATTGAGTTTTGAAGTTCTTGCTGCTGTCTACGAGTCCAAATTTTCCATGTGACTTTCTGATGAGATCTGAATCTCCGTATCAAATGTTAAAACCCGTGGCACTTGTAAAACAGAAAGATTTACGTAATGAGCAGTGGTTGGGGAAAACAAGGTTGTTGTCACTAGGGAAGGGGAGTCATTGTGGTGATCTAATTGATGTTTTTCCTCATATGAAGAAGACTGATAAAAATGACCTAGACAAAACTTTCCCACTGGCAAAAAAACCACAACCAGGATGAAACAACGCACATTCTAGGAAATTAGGAGCAGATAGGAACCTAACATGAAACTACTGTATTTCATCCAAAGGGAAATACACATAGTGAACGGATTATTAAAAAGGTCCACTAAGAGTGGCAAAATCAATTCTCTCAAGAGGTGGTTAAAGAAATTGTAGACAAAAATGATTGAAGGGTGTAGAAAAAAGCAGTATCTTTAGAAGGATAAAAAGGCAAAATAGGTCCTTTGGTTTTCACATACCTTGATTTTCTGGTTTAAAAAAGATGCCAGTTCAAAAGCGCAGAAGCAAGAAATTATATACTGAGATATTCCAAGTCTAACATCCCAATTCTGAAATTCATCGCCTTGCTCCTATTATATGCTGACCTTGAATATATATTGAATGAGACTTATATGGTCCTTGTGTGGGGAAAAGTCAACTTTCAATTGGAAGAAAACAGAAGTTCTAACCACTTTCAGATGACAGTGCTTCCCCTGTCTGTCTTCAAACTCAAAACGATGGAGGTGAGGCAAGCACATTTCAAAGTAGTGCAAACCTGACCATGGAAGTCAGTTACAAAATTCCTACTGTTTCCCAGTTCTGACTTTTAATGAGGTCAGAATCTGTTGAATGTAATCTAGATATTTTGACTGACTTTAATTAGGTCAAAAGGAAGTTCTTTTGATTTAAATGTTCTTTTGGCCATGAATCTTTTTTCCAGTTGTGAAGGTACATATTTGTAAGCCCCACTGACATGTGAATTAGCTCAGAAGTGAAAAACATAGTTCAACAGTTTGTTTTCAATTCTCTGAAAAAGTACTGCACTATGTCCTTCTGAAGTCAAGGTTGATGAATTTGCTTTAATTATGTCATTCTCCTTAAAAGTGTTGCTTCAATATCCCAAAGAATTTATATGCATCCATGAAATTGTATTCTTCCTTCTAGAAATGGACAAAATTCTTCCAATGATCCATCTTTAAAGTGGTGTTAACATAGGCAGGATTATAGTTTTGTCCTTCTCACCAGCAAGACGCCTCCTGAAGTCTGTCTCAGCATCACCTGGGCAGCTTTGCTTATCATTGTCCTAAGAACGTGTCCTAAGTCATCTTAAACTTTTGAAATGACAGCATTTAGCCTCTGAACTGAATAACACAAGTTGAGTGACTGCAGCAAAGGCTCCACGACACATGATCTCCTCATGCTGGAGATCATGACACACTGTTAAACCTTCCCAAATTCCATCCAGGTGCAAGCTTTTTAGAGCAAGGGAATGACCACATCTCATGTCAGTTGTTTGTACTAAATCTGAAGAATGGGAAAATCCTTGAATAGGAGGAGGAAAATATAGTCTGGAGTACTGAGAATTTTAAGAAATTTAAGATGAGTTCAGAAGGCTGGAAAAAATACTGGTATCATGGACCTGAGATTTCTTTTAAATATGGGATCAAATAAAGACACTGGTCAGTGAGGAGGAAGTTTGGTTTGATTGGCCACAGATGTCTGGTGAGAAAGCACTGTGCAGAAAGGGAAAGGGACTAAAACTCTAGCTTAAGGAAAAATTGCTTGAAAATGGTCAGGAATCTTGAAGAACAAAATGTATATCTATTTTCTGTTGATGAGTTGAGATCTTGTACTACTTTGTGAAGGTGGTTATCTCCATTTACATCTACTACCAAGTGTCCCTGAGAACTGTAGAGTTTGACTTTTGAACCAGCATCACTGGACATTCATTAGCTAGGGTAAGTCTAGGGACAGGAGAAGGCCAGCCAGCTCTTGATACACCGTGCAGCAGAGAGACGCCAAGTCCTCTTTCCCCAAGTACCTGTGTATTTGTGCAAAGGACATCTGCCAGAGGTAAGAAAGAGGTAAGAAAGCACCACTGGTTGCTGTTCAGATCAAAGGGAGTACTTTAGAGACTGACCAATAGGGTAACCTTATCAGGGCTATTCCTACTTTAACAAGTCTGAGTTTATTGGGCATGAGAGACTAAAACTTCAGAGAGAAGCATATGCTTGCTTACTTCACCAGCTGAATCAGAGCCTAAGTACCTGGAGCAGTAGGGTATGCAGGAAAAGCTGACTCTGATTCTTGGGGTTTTTTTAATCTGCTTGTAGATAAAGTTTGCTAATCCCCACAATTAACTGCAGAGAAGAAAAAAGGGTCATACCCCTAAGAAGACAATGTTTCTCCTTCTTACTCTAAGTGTTAAGGCTTCCCTGACAAGCAATGCTGGTTTTCTGCTGTTCTGGCAGATTGTTTGAAATTGAGGAGCTGCATTAGCACTTCTGGAACAAGGAATAAGTTGAGGAGCTGAGAGCATGGAAACTCATTGTAGAAGCCTTCCTGCTTGAGACACTTAAAAATTAAACAACTGAAGCTTTTAAAGATGTAGTATAGAAGATTGACACCCAGCTAACTGGTAAATAAAAGAGATTGCCTAGGAGTCCTTTCTGAGTTGCAAAGTTTTGCCATTCTCTGGTGCTAGCTGGAGCATTTGGCTGAGTTGTTCCCAGGTACATGACTCTGTTCCTGCTCCTACAGCAGGCTTCAGGCAGGGACTGACAGGAAAAGGAGGCAAGCAGAAGGTCTCAGAGGTCATATCTCACAGAAGGAACAAGCTCAGTTGGATCCTGGAGTGAAAGCAATGAGTGGAGACGAGCACTCTCACCATTAAAGGGTGCAATTGAGCTTTGAGCATTTAGGTGCCCGTAGTAGCAGGACCAAAGAAGACCAGTTTTGCCAAGACTGTAAAAACTGAATCTTCTTCCTCCCATCCCCTCATCTTCTTAGCACAGAAGGGAAGCTAAAATAGAGAGTATCTGCTTAACACACTACAGTGCAGAAGGAGCCAGTTCATTGAGAGCCTCTGGAGACAGGTCCCGTGCAGTTCTCAGGGCTGCTGGGCCCTGCATTACAGTCGAGGACTGGGCTGCAGCAGGTCAGGAGCTTTGGAGGTAAAATGTCTGCTGGAGGCAATGAAGATCTTCGGATCCATTGGTTCAATGAATATAAATCTTTATATTTCCAAAATAATTATTTAGGGATTCTGGTATCTCCTATAACCATATATTCAGACCCTGGACATTGTTCGTTAGAGTTTCTCACAGTGTCAAGTAAACTTTCACCCTGGTATTTAGCCTCGTCTGCTGTGTCTCGACTTGTCTACGCATCTGAGCCAACAATGAAGGAACTTTCTGCTTAAGCAGATGTTTAACTTTCAGCACCTAAGCTGACCTTTTGACTTGAGTTTGAAATTCTGGCCCTGCTGAAATGGGTGGAAGTTTTGGCACCGATTTCGATAGCGCAAGCACTTCATTCCAGGTGCTTTGCTCAATAAAGCATATAAAATTACAAACCATAGGCCTTTCCTCTTTCTCAACTTCTCAGTCATCCTAGGTATCACTAAGTGATAAACACAAAAATCTTGAGGAAGAAAAATGGCATCTTAAAAAAAGGCTCCTACATGAATGATTAAAATACCTTTTAATATATATAATAGGTACACATATGCACACATGCACGCACATATATAAGATGTCAATGGGATCAAAGCTTTTCTCCAGCACTTTAATAGGTGGCATGCACCCTCGCTTATCTGCTAAAATCAAAACTTGTACATGCACGTGCAGGTGCTGGGAGCTGCTTTTTCGTATTGTTGGCACAGGGCCACATAGTAGAGCCATACACCCTCATTTTTTAACAAGCCAATGTTTTCTCAGGTGTTCATTTATCTCTGTGAAGAAGTTTCTCAGACCTGTAACCTCAAGTTTCGTATGCTAATAGGTGCTCTTACTGCCAATAAACAGGCCTTATTCTTTCTTAGATGTAAGGATATAACCACAGAGTTCTTTTTATATTGTTTGTAAATATTCGTTGCAAATGTAGGGATCATGCACACTGAAGAGTAATAATCAGCATTTGGAACAAATTACCAAAGGTTGTGGTAGATATTCTGCCACTGAGTTTTACCATCAAATTTGGATATCTTTCTAAAAGACAAGTTTGGGTTCAATCTACAAGATGCTGTCCTAGAGGTATGATCCACTGTATGAAATGTGTGGCCTGTGTTGTAATGGCTCTTTTCGGCCTTAAAAATCCATGAGTCCATGCTGGTTTTGGTGACAGAAAGATACCACGAACAAAGGCAACTAAAGATTATTTTCTTGCAAACAAACCCCAAAACCAAATTGCTTTGAGTAACGAAGCAGAGCTAAGGAAGGTGCATAGTACTATCCATGTGATTAATGTAAGCACTCTGCTCAAGTGGGCCAGTCTTTTAATTCACCGTTAAGTTTTAAAAGTGCAGAGTGGATTGACTGAATTTTTGAGTGATTGAATTGTTTATATTAAATATCTTTTTGGCAATTTAGGAAGTGACTCTGTTCTTGCTACTTAAGCCCCATTACAACAATTGTGATTTTTTCTCCAGGCAATATTGTCAGCTCCCATTTCTCTCAATCCTTTGCATTTTGACAGCAATGCAACCTAGGAGTCAAATTACTGGTTTTTTCATTGTCTGAGAGGCCTTTGCTTTCCTGCTGTTGTCTACTTCAAGGGCTCATTCCTTCTCCTTTGCAGTCAGTAGAGTTTTATTGTTGCCTCCCACAGGCCAGGGACAGGGCTCTGGTTTTTCTTTTGTACATTTATTTGATCCAAAGAGCTGGCTCTTGTTATCTAAACTGAAAGTCACTTTCTCATCCATTAGTCAACGTATGTTAAAGATCAAAAGTTTGGGGGATTTGTTGTTGATTCTAATCTCACAACATTTTTCTTTATTTAGTGCTCTTGTAGATTCTGTATTTGAGAATTCGCAAAACTTGTTTTCAATGTCAACATCCAAGTACTTCCCATAAATAAAAGAGCTGGAGTCACTTAAAATAGTTTCAAAGATTTCCCCGCACAATCTCAGATGGAATAGTCTGTAGTTTCCTGGTATTAATCTATGTTTTTATTTTACATTGTAGTATTATGTTGCCACTTGTTTTTTCTAGTCCTTTTGGATCACTGCTGAAATGTATGAGGTTATGAAAAGAAACTATATCTTTAAAGAATGCTAAACCCCTTCTAATTTCTGCTTACTTTTATGGGTAGTCTGGAAGATGTACTGTTTTCAAATCTTATTATGATCAAAAATGTTTAACTCTTACCTATTTCAGAGTTTCCTGTAAAAGCCTGAAAAAAACCCCCAAAGAACAAACAAAAACATCGATTACTTAAACCTGTATATTTTTCTAAGTATTAAAATTGAATAACTTTCAGAGTCATCAGTTACTCCTAGGAGGAGGACATATGACAGAAGCAGGCTTTTGAGGGAAATCGGTGTGCAGGACCATTCAGCTACCCGAGCACCCCAGCATTCTGTGGACAAGGTAACATCCCACGTGTCCACTGCATGGAGCAGCAGGAGCCATTAGAAATATTCCGAGCTAACACCAGCACTGCAGGAGCTGCCTTAGACGGGTACAAAAGTGCTTCTTCTATAGCTATAAATGTCCTTGAATGACGTACATGGCTCCATTCCTGCCTTTGCCTCCCTGCGTCCTGCTGTTACTCGTGGAGACGCTGCTACATCACCTGAGAGCAAGTGACACCCACAAGCACAGGTAGATACTAAAGACGCTCTTTTCCAAAGCCACACTGCAACGGGCGTTGCATTGTCAGCGGGTCACCCATCACCTTAATGTTCGCATCTCCCAAGGGCCGTCTCTCGGAAGCCGATGACAAACTTGTGTCTGCTTTCTCGGGGCTGTACAGAATCGCAGCTGCAGGGGCACACGGTGGTGTTACACCCCCCTCTCGGGGCACCTCTAGATCCTGCGTGAGGAGGTTTGAGGTGCATCCCCAGCAGCTTTGCAGATGAAATCTGAATTGAAATACGTGATTTTTCTTAACTTGCTGTTTAAAATCTTCCCTTTTAAATAACAATGCTTTCCTCAAAACTGTTGTCATACACTAAGGTGCATGTCAGAGCAGCAGCGGCGTTGCCACTAGACCCAGCTGGGCAGACCTGAGACCACCCGGGTCACGCTGCTGTGTTCGCTGCTCATCAGAAAAGGCAGGAGCCGTCACTCACGGTAGGAGCCGTCCTTCAGTGTCAGGCATCTTTCCTCTCGTTTTCCTGCTGTTTTACAGTAATTGTTTTTAGTAGCTTTTATGCCTCAACTCCTCTTTTCAATGGACTCAGTGGATCACTTCTGTAATTTCTGGTGTGGATTACTTTGGTGAAAGTGCATTTTTCTCTTAGCACACTCTCTAAATAAAACAAAGTGAATACTGCTTGAGAAAGGATTTGAAAAATTCTGTTGGTTTATTTTTGTATTTATGACCACTTCACTCTTTAAACTTTCATAAAAGGGATCTTAAAATTACTATTATTTGTGGGCACAGTGATAGGAAGAATAAAGGCTGTAAATATTTATAGGTGCAATATTTACACTGCAATTTTATGCCTGCTTATCTTGGATACAGAATCTGAATTAGATACTCTCTAGTCTAGGAAGGGAGTGATAGCATGGGACTCAGGTGGACAGTAATTATCACAGATAATTAGTCTGAAATATTGCCCATCGCCAATAGCTTTTCAGCAGTCCTCAAGGTGACTTGTAGTTTCACTGAGCTAACAGGACATTTTTAAATAAATGCATTGGTAAAAAATGCTAAAGTTGACTTGGAAATAGTTTACTAACAAAAAAGGGACTGTGTCATACGAAATATCAGACATGGATAACTAGCCAAGGCCTAGTTTCAATGTTTTTTAAGTTCAGATACACACAAGCTTCATTTCTACTGAGGAATTTGCATATAATCCTCTTTAAACTTCCTCTTAATTTTGTTTCCAAAGAATGACCATCTATTTGTATTTTTCAGGTGGTGCCTTTATAACCTGCTTTATTCTCTCACTAACGTGTGTCCCTCCCCAGTAAAAATCACAAAGCAAACCATAGATTTCAAAACGCATATCCTCCTAAGTACTTTCCTAGGGATTTTGCTGAGCTTAAATGTCTTCAGTATGTGTGAGAAAGTAAATATACACGTAACAAAGCGTTCTTCCTTCCCTGGGCAAGAACATGTTATATAATGGAAGAAATATTATTCTTGGCATGATTATTAAAAAGAAATAGCACTTTTGAATAGTACAAGCCCACAAAATGCAGGGCTTACAGCTGGCAAGCCATATAAATTTATTCTAGGGTGATTTTTTTTTCCTACTACGCTAGGAGTTATATGGGTGATAATTCATGAGCCTTTGGCTTTTGTTAGTTTTTGTAGTAACATTAATACAACTGAAACCATGAAATTTTATTTTCCGTATTAATTTTGCAGAAGTTATTTTCTTCTCATTTCAGCTGGACAGTATGAATGAAGTCCATAAGTACCAAATCCAGAACTGTTTCATAACAGTATGATGATTTCTTAATTTTTCTATGGGATTTCTTGCCCCAGCATATCAGAGGTTATATGTTTATGGAATCTGTCTTTTCTCGTCCTTCTTTTCATTTTGTGCTGTAGCAAGGCTGGTGTAGTGCAGGTTCCCACTCTCCTCTCAGGCAGCACGACCCTGCCTGGAGACGCAGTTCTGAGCACTGAAGTATCTACCACTTTCAGAGGTTATTTGCACTTATATTAAAGATCCATAAGAAGCCTTTAGCATCCTGCAGGTCAAGCATGGAGGCCTGGGGAGGCTGTGAAGCTCTGAAATTAAATGCCTTTTTTTTTTTTTTCTCTTTTGATTGAGTGGATTTGCAAAATGATCTCAGTATCAGGAGATGGATAAATCCCACAATTTTGCTTTAAATTACTATATCCCTGGAGCACATAGTCAGTGCCAAGGACCTTCTCTGGGAGATCCTATTGAGGTGATGGAGCAGTACCACTGCCAGAAAAAGCCAAGGATGTCCTGGCCTCTTTGTCATTCTCTGTTTTTCCTGCCCCACATTCTCATGTCCATTCATGCTACATTCATGTTACATTCTCATGTAATCACACTCTCCCCTTAAGAGAACATCTTTAACAAAAGGGAGGAGAAAAAAAACTTGAAATCCATTCATTTCACTTCTAATGAAACTAATTATCAGATAATATAAGCCATCTGTAGTCATATACTTAATTATTGCCAAGTCAGGGAAATCAGTGGGGTTTTAGTGATTCTGGGTTTCAAGGGGGTAGGCAGACACGATGGCTGTGTGTGCCAGTGGGCATGCTGGGGAGCGGTTGCAACATCACCTGGTGGAGAAATCTCCGTGTTTACCCTAACGGAATGATCTGATCCGCAGCCCACGGATTCTGTTGCTGGGTGGCTGGCAAGGGCATTCCTCGCATGCTTCTGAGTAAGTATTTGGGAGGAGGGTGGGTGGCCACACCTGCCAGCAACCGCAGAAGAGGCCCGTGGTTCCTACCTGCCACAAGGGCAAGGGCTCTTCTACATTATATTGCCACCGTATCTTCCCCCACTGCAGTTTATTGACTAGTCCATAAAAAAAAAGAAAGACCAATATGAAACTTTCCTCATGGGATAAAAATTGTAAAAATATTCTTCCCCACCCCATGATATAACAGTCTGAAGTGTTGCCGAAGATGCCAGAAACACTGGGAGAAAGAAGAGAGAAAGCACAGGTCACCTTGTGAAATCTTTCTTCTCCTCCACTGCACGCGGGATGAGCTGGGCTCACACCAGTACGGAGGCTTGGGGCTTTCAGGCTGAGGAACCTGGGCAGGGGTAGTCTGTGACAGAAACTCGAGGGACCCTCTGACTCTGCGGATCGTTTAAGGGCTCTTGTTTTCCAGTGTGCATTAGTGTGCGTGTGTGCAAGGCTGGTGGGTTCCTTAGGCACCAATAGCCTTTTGGAGGTCACAGTGTATTTGAGAAGGTTTGCTTTTGGCATCGTGCAGCCGGAGTCGTTTGGAGCCCAATCGTGCACTAAGAACATGTCAGGAAACCACAAGACATAGTTTCTCTGTGTGGCGATAATCTGCAGGGAGCCTGCATAGCCGTAATGGTACATTGCTGCTCGCTTTATGTCTGGCTTCGCATTAACTCTTCAATTTGCTTGCTTTGGCTTCCTTGACTCTTAAATACATACACACAGGGTCACTTCAACATAGTAAAAAATCGGTTTCTGGAATCGGCTCCTTAGTCTCCAGACCCTGGAGCTCCTCACGCCGGTCCGGCTCCCGCGTGCTGCGCGGGGTCGCATGCACCGCGTCGCTGGGGTAAGTCACCATCTCACCTTCCCTTGCTAATTTCCTGTGACAGTGACTCATTCCAGAGGCACCAGTAATGAGCTAGGGATTTTCGCCTGAATAAAAGTTACTATAAAATTTACAAGGATTATTTTTAAGTGTTATCAATTGAAAAATAGTTTTAAAAGGAGCTCTGCCTATCGCTCCTGCTTTGCTGTGCCAAACTCCTGTAAGCACGGGGCATCTGGCTGCTTAACCCTTTTCACAGTTTTCTACTTTTAGATCCCCTCTTCTACTAATGCCGAAGTTTTGCCATTTCCAGGAGGCCTGGAGTATTCCACTCTCCTTTTCTCTAGTTCTTCTCTATTTTGATCATTTCGATTTAAAGAGACTGGCCAACACTGGGTAGCTAGAACACCCAAAATCTGTCTTTGGGAGAGGGGATTGTTGTCCTTCTCTCCCCACAAATCAGGTCAGTGCTTGCAAGGCTGCAGAAGCACCATTTCCTCACGTCCACAACATATTTACCAGATTGTATCTCGGGCCCAAGAGATGCAAAATGTATTGACCTGGGAAAAAAGATCCTCATTAATTTGTGCTACTGGAGGAAACTTTGAGTAATTGTTGCTAGATCTAGTTTTGGTTAGTATTTACTGCAGCTTTTATTGAAGCACATGTGCTTTACGTACATTATAGTCCTTGCTGATTACATCTAGTAAAAAAGAAAAAAATATATTTGATAAAAATAGCCTGTTATTTGAAATACATTTTTCTGGAATGACTATCATCAAAAGTAAGTGAACTTAAAAAAAAAAAATCTGTATTTTTCCATACTAAACCCCTCCAACCTCAGATTTATGCTGTCTGTGACTTTAAAATTAGATTGAAGAGAGACAGAGAGGCAAAGAAGAACCAAATATTAAGAACAGCAAGAAAAGAAACACAGTGTCTGGCAGAGAGCACAATAGATGCTTTCCTACCCTAACCTGCTGTTTCATCTCGACTCATAAAATGGAAACTGGCCTTAGAGCTAGGTGACCTGCAGGAACAGAAAGATGCAGCATAGAAAAAAAAAATAATCAGAGCTGCGATGTAGCTACATATACCAGAAAATATTTGGTTTGGCTGGAGTGTCAGTTTAAGGTTTAAGCAGTTCTTGATTTTTTTTTTTTNTCGGCCAGGCCGGGGAGCGGGGGGAGCGCGGCCCCTTGGCACTGTGTCCCCGCCGCGGGAGGGATGCGCTCGGTGCCGGCATCCCACACACCCCCCCACCACCCCAGCTCCTCTGACCCCCCTGGCACTCCGGGGCTGTCCCGGCGGNTTTATGCTGTCTGTGACTTTAAAATTAGATTGAAGAGAGACAGAGAGGCAAAGAAGAACCAAATATTAAGAACAGCAAGAAAAGAAACACAGTGTCTGGCAGAGAGCACAATAGATGCTTTCCTACCCTAACCTGCTGTTTCATCTCGACTCATAAAATGGAAACTGGCCTTAGAGCTAGGTGACCTGCAGGAACAGAAAGATGCAGCATAGAAAAAAAAAATAATCAGAGCTGCGATGTAGCTACATATACCAGAAAATATTTGGTTTGGCTGGAGTGTCAGTTTAAGGTTTAAGCAGTTCTTGATTTTTTTTTTTTTTTCCCCCCAGGTTGGTTTATGCATCATTAACAAGGACCGTACTATAGTTAGCTCAGTCACACAGAAGCTGCTCCCAGGATCTCAGTATCTTGGGCTATGCTAAAGGTACAAGTCAGGATAAATATACGATGTTTAGAATTTATACTTAAAGCGAATAATGCTGCATTGTCAAATCTCAATTACCCGTGCCCGCTTATTTGGGCTGAGGATTATCTTTGCCGTGGACCCTGAGCACTCGAATCTGGCAGATTTCTTAGTCGAGATAAAGTATTGTGCAAACAGGGCTCTTCTGCCCCAGGGCCAGCTCGGCTCGGGATCCGCCGGGGCTCGGGATCCGCCGGGGCTCGGGATCCGCCGGGGCTCGGGATCCGCTGGGCGCAGACCCCTCGGCCAGGCCGGGGAGCGGGGGGAGCGCGGCCCCTTGGCAC
>VXBL01002274.1:822085-878935 GCA_013400195.1 Aramus guarauna
CTGGCACTCCGGGGCTGTCCCGGCGGTGACCGAGTCCCACAGGGGCACGGACCGTCCGTCCGGAGCGCAGCTTGCTCCTGCTGAGCAGCTGGTGATTCCCTCATTGCCCCCACTTCTCAGAGGGCTTTTGAGTTCAACCCCAATGGCTTGGGTTTGTAAATACTGGTATGTCCAGGTCAAGTCAGCCCCGGCTCCTGGCAGGGACACTCTCTATGCAATTCAGTGCAATTTTGGATGGGATTCTCTGTAATTTTGCTCCTTAGAGATTTTCTCCCAAGCCCTTATAGAAAACGCAATTAGGGATAAAATAACAATTGGCAATTATTGCTTTATTATTGGAGAAAGAGACAATGTAGCTCATGAATAGTAAATTACCAGAGAGGTTGTTACCCTCCTTGTCGTGTCTCTTTGGTAAGGGTGACAGGGCAGTGGCAGGAGTAGATGATCACATTCGGCTGATGTATAGATAACTGTACGGCCCTCTGGGAGGCATTACGCTGTATTTGTATACGGCACAACCTGTTGTTGCTCGCATAGCAGGGATTTCAGTCATAGTATGAAGGCTTGCACTAAAATAAAAATATATATGCAAGAACACACATTGGAAGTTCATATCATCTTGGCATATTAGACAAAAGATTTTCCCTTGCAAATAGAAACCTGGATTAGAAGTTAAAAATACCTTCTATAAAATACTGTCTAAATGTAAATGTTTTTCTTCAGATAATACAGATGCCTTAAGACTGGTTAATAAAAAAACCCACCCATTTAAAAAAATCCCTTTCTAGAATTCTGTGGACAGATTTAATACCAAATGTTGTTTCTGCAGCAAGGAGGGGTTAAGCAGGCTCAGCTCTGATGGCTTAATTTCCAGCTCCAATATTATATTCCAGAGTATCTTGCAAGAGATCCTGTAAATGTGAATGCAGAAAAACTGAATGTTCTTTTACCCAGGCAGGTCTTTTCCTCAAGCATAAATATTCTTAGTCTGTTTTTCTGAGATAAAGGCTATATCGTTACCAGACCAATGGCTGGAATTTCTCTTTGAAAAGGACTCCTTGTAAATGCTGTGTCTCTGAAGCCAAATGCTTATAACTTCCAGTGAAAATTTCACTGAATTTTCCATACAAATAGCAAATTGTAGTAACTAACATCTTTCAAACTTTATGTAAAGTTAATATTACATAATTGTAAAAAAGAGAAAGCTACTTTCTGTGTATAACTTGGAGGGTTTAGGCTTAAGGAGATGTAAGTCCCTTCAAGATTTTTGAAATCATTCCTGCATCTAAATCCCATGGAAGTAAATGGAAGTTAGGATTATAAATATAAATGTATTTATTTTTATTATTTATTATTAATCTAAATCTGAGCTTGTTTTGAAGCAATTTTTAAAATTCTTCAACTTCTTTAATTAAAAAGTAAAAAAGTGAATACGCAAGCAATCATATTCTTCAGTGTGTGTATGAAAACAAATCCATTATGTAAAGCTCCGTAAGAACGAAGTCAGAAGTCTAACATGTTACCATCATGGATAACATACAAGATTATCTTGCAGTAGTTTTAAAAGCTTATTTTCAACCAGCATTGAGCTCTAAACTACACAGAAAAATAAATAGTAATTCCATTAGATCTAGATCTTTTTTGAGTTGTTTGTTTGAGGATGCTTGACTTGATTTAAAAAGCTTTAAGATATTCTTTTCCTTTTCTTATGACAAGTAACATAAAAAATAAAAGATTTCTCCATATAACAGTAGCCGCTGGTGTCCTGTGTCAGGGTATTAACCTTTTTAACCCTGTCAGTTGGCTGGGGCTAGGAAATATAGACTAGTCTTTTACTACTCTTCTGTGTGTCACAACTTTATTACACATCACATTTTTACTCTTCTGAAGTGTCTATAGTACTAAAAAAAATAGTCTTGTAAAGAGAATGCAGTGTTACATGGCCAAAAAGGTATATATTTTATCAAAGCCATGTCCTTCTTCATCCAGAGTGCCTTATTGTTGCTCTGTAAAACCTTAACATCAAAGGAAGAGCCAGGGTTCTGTTTCATATTTTGGAAAGGTGATCTCTGAGCATTTCTAGTTGAATTATTCAGTAGATTGCTGTATATCATTTTGCTGATGACAAGAAAGCTGTCCTGTACCTTTAATGGTGTCTGTACAGAGTTGGCTTGTCTTTCAAGTTAGTATAAAGCCATATATAGCTGATTAGCAATAAATATTTCAACTGCTATTAAAGAAATATTAGTTTCTGCAGGCAATAGTATTGTCCATTGCTTATACATACTGTACTCTTCTCAGAAAGTTTGTGCACATCCTCTGTTAAGAACAATAATGAAAATTATACGAGCACTTAAAAATCTTATCACAGTAAGATCGCATCATATTGCTAAGAAAATCAAAGACACCCTTTGATTCATAGCAAAACATTGCTTTATCACTTAATTATAAATCTTCAGAGACTTACACATTATTTTCAGTAATCCAGATGGTGGTGGAAGAATGTTATCTTCCAGTAAATATCATTTTATTGAATATATAACAGCTTTGCGCATTACATGGCAAGTTGCATCCAAGTGTCTTCTCACTGCTGGGGTTACAGCTGATGCAATAGCTTGGCTTCTTGCTCATTACTCTTAGTCCATTTTTTCCAGATTGTCGCCATAATTTACTATTCATGTTTGTGCAAAAGGTTCATCTCCTCAAGCACTATTTCTTCTGACAGCCATGGTAGCAACTGGTTAAAGTTACTTAGAGAGGGTGTCCTCCAACCCCAGCAGTATGTCCCTGCCAGGGGCAGGAGCATTACAGGGAACTGAGTCCTTTCTCTGGTTTTGATCCTGACCTCGGACCCCCGCCTGGTGCAGGCAGGTGGTCCCAGCCCTCACCGCTGGCTGGGGAGAGCTGCCTTGCTGCCTGCACCTCCTGCCTGCACTTCCCTAGGATGGCTTCACCCTTCTTGTACCGCTGCCTCCACTCCTCCCTTGGAGCCAAAAATGTGTAAGGTTTCGACCCACCTCTGATGCAAAGTTTATGTCCTTTGATGGGCAAACCCAACCGGCCCACAGGGCACCAGGTGGGCTTCAACTTCCCAGGTCACAGCCCAGCCCCTATTACCTTGGACCCTCCAAGTTCTTGCTTGTTTTTTTTTTTCATTTGTTTTGGTTTTGGTTTTTTTGGGGTTTTGGGTTTTTTGGTTTTTTTGGGGAGTGGTGGTGGTGGTGGTGTGGGGGTGTTAATTTGCTTTCTGCCTCGGCAGCCTCCTTTGATTTAACTTCTGGCAGTCAAGCAGGGTAATGTCACACAGATAACCTGAGAGAACTGTGACATTTATTCCCCGTAACTGCCATCCTCCCCAGCTGGGTATTGCTTTGAGGAAACTTAAACATGATCCAGGGAGAATTCAAATGAGACTTCATCACAGCTAGGTGGAATTTGGTTCCCCAAATCACTCTGTTTCTCCTTAGCAACCTTAATCCTTTAGAAAACAGTGGCAAGGACGGTGGCAACACTCCCTGTGAGGAGGTTTTGTGCGCTGCAGTGGGATTTCAGCTTCGTCCCGATCCCTCTGTGCACCTCTGGCAGCCTTTGGTAGACATCTTTTTGGGAGATGGATGTTTTGGGGATGAATTCAATCAGGAGAGCAGTAAGAAATAAAGTGAGGGGAAGTTTTCCCATTTGGTGAGATGATGCAACACTGCAATAATCTGGAAATAGATGGACTGAATAGCCTTTTGCTTGACTGATTTATAAGTGAAGTAGACAAAATAAAGGAGAATATATTTTCAAGAATAATCCTACCTCAGACTTTTCATCTGAAACTAGTTTGAGTTGGTCACTATTCACATTTTCCATTTCTTAAGCTAATCAGTATTCACAGTTTCCAGTTTTTTAAAAAATGCTTAGTATTCAAATGCTCAATTCTTAACAAATGTTAACTCATTCTGACCTGAAATAAAAGCACAGCATTTTTAAAATTTTGTAAAAAAATCAAAATTCTGGGAAAAAGATGTTCCTGCAGCATTTTTACTCCAGAATTATGAAGTGTGTTCTCAATCTTTGGACATATTTATAATTTTGCAACAGATTTGTTCTTAGAAGCCAGTTTTATTCCTACTTTGTGATATGTCAATACGAATAGTAATCTGATAATATGGTAATCAGTATGGTCTCTTCATTTTAAATTAAGGAGAAGTGCTCCTCTGATTAAAAACATCATCTTTTCATTCACAGTGAGAATATCTTGACCACCCCTGAGAGCACTTTACATCACCAGAAGAAACTCCATAGCGACTGGTGTATCTGTATGGTCCGGAGAAGAGCGATGCTGAGAGGTTAATGAGGGTCCTAAACTCAGCGGAGCTGTGCTGGAAAAGTTAGAGAGGTAAAAGCAGGAATGGGTTGGGTCTACTTTATAATCTTTTGTGGACTCCTTACAAGTAGTCCAAAGACTTCTGAAGAGACTAGTGGAATTCAGGTTCATGTCGGTCTTTTCACTCTTGATGCTTGTGCTCCAAACTAAGGAGGAGCAAGCTATCGCGATCACTTTGTGCCACATTAAGCATCAGTAGTTTGTACGCTGCCTACTTCTGCTGACTTACCAGAAGCTAAAAATTAAGAAAAGAGCATTATACAAATTTCTGCCTGAAAAATTTAGGTTATAAATGAAATTTCAAAATATATTGAGGTTAAAAAAAAATCTCAGTGAAAATTTAGTAATTTCAGAATATTTTGCTTGAAAAACTTCTATCCAAACTTCTGAGATTTTATCAAGCAAGTTTAAGGCGAAGGAATATTTGACTAAAATCTCATAAGCCATCTCATATATGGAGAAGGACCAGGCATATCTGGTCTAAATGAATTGCAAGTGGAGATGTAATTTAAGTGAAATTTCTGATCTAAGGAGTTTTAGCTGTTTTAATGGGAAGGACAATTTGTTACCCTTCTTTTTTCTGTATCACAGATCTTGGGTTTTTGGGGAATATGCTTTAAACTTTCACATTACATGATGCAAATAGTTGTTGGGTTGTTTTGTTTTGTTTTTTAAACACTGTACATGCTATATAAAGAAATACCATCTTGTTTTAGTAAGGTAATCAATTTTACCCATGCCAAAAATGGAATTCCCCTGTTCTGCATTTCTAGCTGAAATATTTTTTTAAGTTCAAGATTTCACTTTCATTTTTTAACCAAGTGAGTGTTGTGGTAAGAGTAATTAAAATTGCAACACATTTGGTTTCAGTAACCTCTTGGGATGAATTTCATGCGATATACCCCTCTGCATTGCCTAGCCTTGCCCCTCCCTCTCTTACTTTCCCTGTTGTCTTTTTCCAGCACAGCAAATACAATTGCTTTATACCAAATATCACACGTGATTTTTTTTATTTTTTTTTTTTAACAAAAGTTATCCCTTTCTGGAATATTTTTCTAATTTATAACATGTTAGCCCATCTTAATTTTCTTCGTATTTCTGGCACAACTGAGAGTTTGGAATTTGTTTTTAGATTTTTGTCTATATGCAGTTAAATACAATCAACTTCCAGTAGTAAAGTTTTGGTCACTTAGTTCAAAACGCTGAAACAACATATCTTGTTTTAAGGTTTTGGGGTTTTTTCAAGACACTAATATGGTGTTCATTATCAAAGGACAAAAGGCACTCTGAATTGTAATAAGGACTTTCTGGTTTTAAATTCCATTACTTGCATTAAAACCACTTACTGCCACTAAGAAAAATGAGTATAACTTTGTGCAGTTTGTGGCAAATAGGCAGTCGTTTGATATCGTATAGCAGAACGTTTCAGTTAATAGGCCTGTACTTGAAAGTACCCTTTCACACCAACGGTTGCAAGTGCATTCTGTGTTTTTGTTTAAGTCTGACATCCATGAAAAGACAACCGGGATCTGTTTCTTATTGGCATTAAAGAGGATTCTTAGGAAATTGCTGAATAACTTAGCAATATGCTCTGTATCATTTTTACTGATGACAAGAGAGATGTCATCTCTGGTGCATCTGTCTAAAGTATCTTCTTGGATAACTTCTGTATATCGCAATCTGCTTCATTTCTTCAAATAGGAAGCAGTTTCAAAAGCCCTGTTAATTGGCAAATACCAAAATATTTAATTTATTTGCAAGAAACAAAAATGGAGCATGCTGACTCTTGGGAATCAGTTCCCAATAAACCAAGTATTCCATTCAAAAGGAAAAGGAAAAGGGAAAAAAAAAAAAAAATAGAAAGGAAAAAACCCACAACATTCTTGCACTTAATTCAAGAGTAAGACTATTTTTTTTCAACACAAATATGTTGTATCATTTCAAGCATTCAGGTCTTTGCCTTGGTGTGTTTAGTGATCACAGCTGTACCAAGTTGGTTTATCTTCCAGTTAAGGTCAGGACAGCTGGTCAGGCCTGGAGACTGACTTTTATTATATTTTAGTGTTTAGATTTATTCTGTTTATCGCTTTTGTACTTGGAACAAAAAAGGGGTCCTTTCCAAATAAACAATGTTTAGTGAGATGTGAAGAACCTAACCCTTATTGCTACCTTCCACCCTTCTTTCTCCCCAAATAAAATGTAAAAGCTAGAAAAATGTTACCATCTAAAACCTTAAAGACTGTCTCTTTTCACTTTTCTTTATGTGCATATACTTTGTTTTCTTTTTTTTAACATCAGTTCAGGCAACATCTCTGTCATCCTGACTTACACTATGATTTTAAGATGTCATCAGAAACATTTCTTTAAGTGACTGCCGATCATTAATTGCTTCTCCTGTACGTCTCCATAAACATTACAAGGAGATCTATTGGTATATAATATTCATGTGTTTTATGTTTGTATAAACATACTGCTAATACTGTGTTTCTCCAATTGAGATCTCTATAAATCTAGATCTCCAGAGATACCTTATAATGACTTAAACATTACACCAAACAAGAGATTCCAGAGGGACATGATCAGGATGTAATAATGGGCCAATGTCAAAAAGGATTTATGATTATTATTCATATGATTCAACCATATGCTCCAGCTACTGCTGTAATCTTGCTAGTCTTGGTCTGACATCTGTAGTGATAATGAGTAAAGTTGCATTACGCCACAGAAAAAAATCAAGACACTTAAAAAATAACTAGTGGGCTGCCAGAGGAAACATTGACCTCCTCTGTAGGGTCAAGAGATGGTTTTAAAATATGCTGGATGCTCCTGACAAAGTTGAAGCACTCCAAGGATCTGGCAGCCAGCTGTTCTAACTTTATTAGAGAAGAACTTAAATATAATTGAATTCCTAAACCATATGTGTTTATCACAGCAGTTAAATACATGTATGATCCTATTGAGTTGACTTCTTTTTTAAAAAAAAAGTTAAGTTACCTATTTCATTTTGTATAGTAGGACAAGTGGTATCTGTTCTAAGTAATGTGAGATTGGGGAAGATGCTTAAATGTGTATTTCCAGGATCACCTGAACAGTCACGCTACCTGTTTGTGTCCCTTGGTTAAGCATCAAGCTTCCAAGTGACTATAGTGAAAAGACAGCTATTTCTGGTTTGTTTCCCTCTAACAGTCTTGGTCTGTCTTGGACTTTTATGGAGCAACCCTTGGCTCTGGCAGCAGCTGAATCTGGTGCCAGCTGGGAAACAGGAGCTTACCTGTGCCATTTCCAGGCTTGCCCCTTCAGAGCAAATCTAGCAAACATGCAAATACCTTCTGGAGAGACGTCCAGACACTGAGAACTCCTTCCTGCTTCTGCATTAATATATAGTGTTGTACAAGGTAAATATATGAGCATAGACTTCCTTAGTTTCTGTCAAAGCCCATTAATGTTCCATTATTGACTGCAGCACTCAGGTGGGAGGTGAAAACTCTTGTTTCTCACTGAGAAAGAGAAAACTCAGGTGAAATGGCCTGATGTCAACCCTTCTAATCCTGCAGTGGTGATTAGCAGATGGGCAGCAAGCAAAAGCCAAAGGAGCTCATGCATAAAGTGGGCTAAGTCACAAACCACCAAGGTTGCTATAAAATCATGGCCAAACATAGCAGTAAAGGACAAATATTTAGGCAGTGTCAGTCAGTCAACTAATGTATGTATCAGCATATTAGCGAGGAAATCCCCAGAAGCTCTGTGGGAGTTTTTCTTTTTGATCTGCCACCACCTGCCATGCTGCTGGCATTGCCGCTGCAGTCACCAGGCAGGCGGGAGCAGTTCCCCTGGGACGCGAACAAGTTGCTCCTTAAGGCAAACAGCCACTTCATTAATTCAAAGGCAGACTGAGCAATCCCAGCAGGTGAGGAGCAAAAGACAGGGAACCAGACTAGAGACAAGCTTGCCTGCCTGCCTGCCCCAGAAAAGCGACAGGAAAGCTCCTTCTCTGCTTGTTACTAGCAGCAAATGTTCTTCATTGCTGTCAGACTTGCACAATCTCCATTTTGCTCACACTAAATTCTGGTGCCTCTCCTCATCCTCCTGAGATCCTCAGCCAAAAGACACGTTCGACATCTGTGAAGCCTGAAGTCTTGGCTCACACAAACGCAAGCACTGGTAGACTCGAGATGTTGTTTTAAGCACCTGACATCCTCCATCTGTCTTCTTTATTTTTAATTATTTCTAGTCTATAGGGTGACCTAATCAAACAAGCTCCCGTCTGATGTCAAGGTTCTTTCTTTGCTTTAATCTCTTCACGTTTCTATATAATTTCTTTTTCCTCTGGAACTATCAAAGTATTTTCTTTAACAAGCCCATCAATGAAAAACAAAGTCTGCATTCTTGAATTCTAAGTCACACATAAACCTTAAAGATGCTGTTTGCTCAGTGTTGACAGAAGCAGTCGTCTGCCCTAATTTACCTTCATCGTATGTTTTTATTAGAGCTGTGAAAGCATGCATAAACTCACCGGGGGGACATGCACGTTACAGGGCTCCTTTCTTAAACTCTCTCAGTTCTAATAAAAACACACAAGCTAAAGCACTGTCCTGTATTGGGACAGTAATATCTCTCTGTCCTGTGTTCTTTCAGTATCAGAACGATTGTCTGTGAGAATATTCACTCAAAGTTGTCACAACAGGAGTGAAGGAACGGCCTTCGAGGAATGGTCTCAAGGAACTCTCTCTCTTCTTTTTATGTTCTTCTGCTCAGTCCTACCAAAGAGTTTAACGCTGCTTTACCTCTAACTCAGGTGTCAAGTCTGATATCTCTTTTCTAACCCAATTGTTTTTCAGGTGCTTATGGGGAGAGAGTGGTGCCATGGACTAGTACTAATGGACCTCCAGAAGTAACTAAAACGGCTGACCTATTGCTATAGCCTCACATTTTCTAAACGGGATTTTCAAATCCACTGTGAATTTTTTGAATTTGTGAATTACCAACTGACAAATGTTAGATATGGATGTATACAGCCACATGCATAAACATCAAATGGAGACAAGGTGAGCTCAACAGTAGAAGGGTTATCACTGTGGCCAATCGGGGTGCTTCACTTGTAGAAATTACTCAGATTAGAGAAAGGTGTCATTTAATCTTCCATTTTTCCACAGATGCTGCCAAATAGTTTTCTAAATCAGTCCCAAATGTGGCCTGGTCTCAGTGTTGGGCCAGTGTGAGTATAGTAGTGGTTTTGTTCCTCCTTGATACCTTTTCTCCTCCCCCCATGCTTCCTCCCAGAGTTTGGGGTGAGAGCACGGAGCCCCAGAATATCACACAAGTTAGACAAAACAAAGCTCCAATGTGCGCTAGATGTAATAACCTGCAATGTCTCCCCTGTCATCCCAAATTACTGGAACACAGTGTTTCAGCCCTGCCTACTTACACTCCGGCCAGTTGGAGAGCAGTGCCTCCTCCTCCTCAACCAGCCTGGTGCAGGGTCAGGTGTCAGCTCCTTCTTGCTGAAATGTGCTTGCCTCGCGTTCTGCTTGCCTCCGAGGTCACGGGCAAACAGTGCTTACGCTGGTCACCTGCGGTGGTCTTCATGAGTTATGTGGCTTCTCAGAAATGTTTTGGGGTTTGCTGGCTGTACCCAGTAGTACTGGGGAGATTGCTCATGGCCAATAGTTACTGGAATTAGGGGAAAAATTTTCCCTCTGTGCCAGGCTGGGAAGGCTGCACATTTGGGAGCTGTGCTTTTTTTAAAACATAACTATTCTATGACATGATATGCAAGCCATTTCTCAAAAGATCCTGGATATGCATTCAATTAATGCTGTGGTGTCATAGGGAAATAGGTCTTTGGTGATGTCATCGATCTCTTGCTATCTTAATGAAGTTCATTGTAATTTCGGTCTTTTACCTTACTTCTTGGTTTTGTAGTGGGTGTTGAAAAACCACTGCAGGCCCAGGTGGATGGGCTGTGTAGACAAACACTCTCCAGGCTCTTCTGTGCAAGACACGTACTGCTGCAGTCTCAGGTGACTGGATTTTAAGAGCTAATGTACTGTTTCAGCCTTATAGTTCTTATACTCCTGAAGTAAGCTGGACCCATTGAAATAATTTATGGAGTAATTCTTTGAAAACTCATCTCAACCAGGCAGAAACAGGTTAGAAATCCCTTGTTACAGTGTACAGCAAGTGCTAACAGCCAAGTGACCATGAGTAATTGAAGGTAGTAGACTCTTCCATTGGATTAGGTGCCTCCAGAAGAAAACATTTTCCAGAGCCACACAGTGAAGGAATCCACACCTACTACTTTATTGTAGCCCTGTGTGCCTTAAAGAGGGTTGAGGCTACACAGCGACACATCTGTAATCTGTCCTGGAGTACTTATTGGCATAGTTGAAAGATAAAGGTATAAAACTAATATTTCAGGTAAATCAATGGAAATATGGCACAAAGTGATAAAACAGCTGTTTTCCTGTAAATCAGTGCATTGCAACATAACTTGTATTTTTTCTCCCCTTATACCTGCAAATGCTGTGTGCTGCATCCATCAGAGGACTGAGTCCTCAAATAGCCCTGAGATTGCGTACGTTCTTGCACGTGATGTTTTTCATCACTGATACTTTGTGCTCCGTTTCACTTACTGCTGCCTTGTTCTTACATCCAGCTGTTGTTTTAGGAAGGTTAATGATGGAAAGGAGTTTGATTATTTTGTAGGATGCCATTTGCTCTCACCTTCCACATACTTTTTCCTCTCTTTACCCGATAAAAAAACCCAGCAAGCACAGCAGAATCCCGTACGTATGGCCTGGCACAGTGCCAGTGAAGACCCCACCCGCCCAGAAAAACAGATTTTTTTACAGTACTTTCTTGAAGCATGAGTATATGAATGTGGAGAAAACATTGTGGAAAGAACTCTAAGGTATTGAAAGGGTTTGTTTTGGTTTTATTTGGTTTGCACAATGTAATTTTTTGCTTGCAGCAATCTTATTTAATGATAATCGTGGCAGAAGTAATTTCTAGTGTCAAGCAGACTCTTGCTTGACTCTAGGAAAAAAAAGTCCAGTTTAATCTTGCATTTAGTTTCAACCCTGTTTTAAAAAACATCAGTGGAGCACTAAGTTCAAGAGAAGAACTGGAAAGGCAAAGTTCCGGGCCTCAAATTCATCTCTGCTCCATTTTCAGGTGTGAGCTGACTAACATGGCTAAGGACAGGGATGTAAGTGGAAAAGAACGTGCGTCATTTTCTGAATATCCAAGGTAAGATACAGATAATTCTAAGAGGATGACTAAATTTTTACAATAATAGTTCCCTAACTCACTTCTTAGAGCCTGTCTGCCTGGAGATTGTGCTTCTAAAGGAGCAATTTGGAGGGAGAGACTTGGAGAACCAGACTGGAAAGCCATACCGTGTTCAACAGGGCAGCATGGATGCAGGGATTCAGGAGGTGGCAGAAGCAGACAAGAGGGATATAGTAGCTGGCACTGTGGATAGGTCAGTTAAGATAGATACAGGAAGGGATTATAGTTAAGAAATAGGCAACACTCTTCTGCTCAACTGTCCTTGGGTCACATAACTGAGCTCTGTGAGTGGACTCCGTATCAGGATTGCACTGTACTAAGCTAGGGGCACATGGTGACACCGTGGCATCTGGTTGTTATGTGGTGGAGAATGGCGTGAGAAAGATCATATTCCCAAAGCCTGAAATGGACTGAAGATAATGTCTATTAGTGCTATCGCTTCTTTTTGATGTTTGCTTTTGATAATGTCTATTGGTGCCATTGCTTTGCTCAGTATAGAAGTACGTAAGAATGCTTAAGTATCATCAAAGGTGATGGAAAGAGAAATCCCATAACATAAAAGTGTATTTGCACCTTGTTAGAAGGTTTTGGTAGAATGCAATCTGCATGGCTGCTAATCTACCAAAGATGTCAATCCAGGAGCACAGTGTCCAAAACCAACGCAGGGAAATTTCCCCCCTGATGGTCACAGTGCGAGAATAATCACTGCCACCTTTGTATCGTAGGGATTTCATATCTTTCAACAGACTTTTCTATCATCCTGGCAGTAGTGGTTTGTGAAACGAATGAGGTCCCATAAGTGAAAACATAAGCAGAGTAAGTGACCTTCATACACAGAGGTATAAAATAACAAATCAAACATCGCAACAAACAAACAGCACAGTGTGCACAGATGGAAGCAGACAAAATAAATTAAAACAATGTTGATACTTGCTGTATTCCCCAGTATCTCAGAGGATATGAAAAGCCTTTTTCCCATTGCTTATATTCAGATTTTAAAAAGCTCAGGATAGATGTTTTCCCTGTCATTTAATGACATATTGAGGGAGGGACTACTATAACTTCAGTAACTAATTGAGCTCATAATTTAATCATAAGTTAGACAGCAAAACTTTTTTTTTTAGTTTCAGTAATAAATTTTATTCTATTTTGTGCTCTTTAAGATTAAAACCACTGATTTAAATCCCCATCTTATAACTCAGAACAAAAAAGAACTTATAAAAGGAAGTAGCTGAACACTAGTTTCAGGATGTTTTTATTAGAATACTTTTAGAAGAAATTGTTGGTGAAATATTGTTCTTGTAGCTCAGTTTTCCTTACTACTGAGGAAAATCCGAAGCAGAAAAGGAGGTGGTTTCTGGTCACACCACAAGTCTAGAGAATTAGGGCTCAGTCTCTGCTTACTGTTTAAACTCATAAAATGTGTAGGCTCATCGCTTAGTTCAGAGGAGTTGCTCTGATGCGCTGGAAGCCGTGCCAGCCCGTTCACCCAGGTTCTTTCTAACCAGAAGTACAAGCCCATGGTCTGCCTTTCCATTCCCGCGTCTCCGTGCCGACAGGAAGGAGCCAACGCATCCTTCTGTAAGCAGAATGCAGCCACGATAGCATGTCACGCCAGAAGAGATTTCTTTATTCCAGAGATTGATGTGTTTTACAATGGTAACGGAAATGCCTTTCCATGCAAACTCTAGCACTGACACACTGAACTCAACAGATTTAAGCCACGAAAGAATTTGACCAATACATCTAGAGTAGAAAAATCAGAAACAGGAAAGTGGAGTGGGTTTTGTTGTTTGTATTCTTTTTCATATAATTTTACCATTTTATATGTGGAGTTCTCAAGGTTTCTGGAAGTTTTAATGCCTCTATAAGGGGGAAGAGGCCCCAGCAGAAGCATAAACTGGGCACTCTTATATACCTGGTCCTATATTTCACTTAATGCATGTATGTCATTTGACATACAGCTAGCTACAGATACAGCTACACAGCCAACTATCTATGCAAGCAGCATTGCATGAACATTTTTGGTTTCTGTGTTTATTAATGTTTTCCACATCCTTCTATCACTTGTGGAGGCTTAAAGTTATGAAAAGCACTACTGCTGCACAAATACTGCAAAACTCCAAGACAGAAAAAAAAGCTAGGTCACTGCCCTAACAATTCAACCAGCTGAAACGTTGTCTCCATGTAATCAAATGTGCCTGCCTCATTATTACCCTGAAGAAAACAGCTTAATAGGTGGCTTAGTCCAAGGGTGCACAACCCCATATAAGAAAATGCTGCTTTGTAGCCTGTCTCATGAAAAGCAAAATGCAGATTATGCTCTGGAAGTTGTTTACAAAATTGCTCTTGGTCTGACCTGAAGATCAGGCTGGTTTTCAGCTTTACGAGCCTCTCAGCTTAGTCTCTTGTTCATGTTTCTGTCTGCCCAGAGCACTCTTTTCCTGGAGAAATAAGAGTGTCCTCTGGTGGCTGATGTCCCGCTGCGAATCCCGCGGGTCTCGCACTGAGAGAAGGGGGGTCTGTAGGGACTGTAAGCTGCTGAGACAAATAACCCTTATTTTTATTTGGTAAATCAGATAGTTGTCTTTGCCATGCAGTATCTTATTTTCCTTGCAAGCATCCTTGTTATTCAAAATGTCCTGTGATTAGTGAAAATGCTTGAGCAGACCCTACAAAGTATGTCATCTCCTCATGAGTCTATACAGTGGCCCTGATGCTCTCACTGGTGCAACCGTGGTATTCGTACCACTGTAAGGGGGCATGACAGGATGGGTTAAATGACTTCTGCCGTGAGATTTGCATAACGATAGGTTTTGTCTGTGAAGGCTTGTAACTCAGCTTGCGTGCACCCACATCACACAGTGCTGTGGGAGCCGCTTTTGCCACGATGGCTAAGATTACAGAGCAGCTTCCTTCCCAGCCTCGTGACTCCACACGCACACACATGCACATTTCCAAAATACTCCATTCTGAGGGATGAGGGTTTTTTTGGTGGACTTGCTCTATGCCAGAACATTCAGCAAAATCTTTTGAGCTTCTTGGGGGTTATGAGAGGATAGCAATGATGCTCTTCCTATTAGTCAAAAAATTCCAACCACCATTTATTTCAGGAAGAAACAAATAAAACTACTGTCGGCCCCCAGTGCATCTCTTCACAAGCCGTCTCTTCTCCAGTCGCCCTCCTCTTTCCCAAAAGCATTGCTTTCACTTTCCCCACTGCAAAAACTATCTCGCTCTGCTCTCTCTCCTTCCTATCAAACCTGTTCTTCCCTTTCCTCGAAAATCCTTGCTTCTCGTCTTCCCCTCAATCTTTTCAATACCAGCTGCTCCCCTGCTTGAACCTCTTCCTTTTCCCAGTGGCCAGAGCCCACAGTGTCAGCGGCCATTGGTAAGACCACAAATGAGTGGAATTTGGCCCCACATTGACCACCTGGACAGGACCCCAAACTCAGGGTTGTTCACAGGAGTGCCCCGCTGAGGATTTCAGTGCAAAAGGCCTTGGCTTACTCTCTTCCACAGCATTTCAAGCAAAGGGCTGGATCACTCAGGTACAGCAGTATTTGAGCCCAACAGTCCCACAGTTTCCATGAGTTAGCTGGAGTATCCCTGAGAACAGTCCTGTGCTAAAGCCCCTGAACTGCTTATTATTTTCTTCCATTAGCATGGTATACTCATTCAGCGGCCTCAAACCCTCTCTCTTCACTCTGCCTGTCACTCAGACAAGTGGAATTGGCCCAGCTGGACCTCAGAGCAGGACCTGGTCCTGTTACTTGGTGCTATCTTTCTCAGTTTGTAAATTTTGCCTTCTGTACTTCAGCCTGCGTGAAGTGGTGGCATCTGACATTTTAAGCCAATCTCTTTGTAACATCTCTAACTTAAACACTCTGTCGTGTTTGTTAGTTTGGTTTATCTTTACTATCGTCGACTATGAAGCTACAAGCTCCACATCCCTTCAGAAAACAAACATGACTGACAGCAATCCTTATACAGAAAAGCTGAAGCAAGCCATGCTTTGATGGATTTTCTGTTAGCATTCATAATAGCATGGAGTTAAAAGAGAGAAAATAGGTGCTTTGGAGCATAAGATCGTAAAATGCTAATTTCAGTGACACAGTGGTGGACTGAGTAAATATAGAAAGGATTTATTATGAAGTTCTTTAGTGTTGTTGGCACTGACAGCAAATTGCTGGGCAACATTATATCGCCAAAATCCAGGAAATAGCACAAACATTGAACCACTGTATTTTCAATGACAATAATGAGAGATGCTTTGGTATTGGTTGGCATCCCCACAAAAGGCACATGTTGGCATGTTAAGGAATGTAAATGATAGATCTGCTGCTTGAAGTTTATAATTATTTAATCAAACCCAGACTGCAGAACCTGGAGGGACATCGTGTATCCTTAAAGGAGAAGAAAGAGGGAGAGAGAGAGAGAAAGAAAAGAAAGTCATACTTTGCAAATGACGGAACCTATCAGTCCCCTGGGTGTGCCTACCACGTATTTGTGATTGCTGCAGAATTTGTGGGTGATCTTTTCTGCTCACTACATCACCATATATTTAAGTAGCCCTGCAGAAAACAAATTGCCGACAATCTCTTTTATGTGCTGATGGAAGTCAGATCAATTATCTCCATTTCCTTTCATGGAAGAAAGAAAATCTACAGATCAGGACAGGAAACCACTCATTTGATGAACTATTTCTATACTACTGTACACAGACACGCATACACAACCTCCCCCCTTCTCTCCTGCAAACAGGCACGCACACAGCCACAAGCCCTCTCTCTTCTAGACACACAGAGAGGCACATTATTTTCAGCTCACATTTCACGTTTAGATTATTATTATGAAATTTCAAGAAGACTTATTTTGTTTCCATTTTTTGCAAGGAAGAAAAAAAAAAAAAAAGGAGAGAGATAATGAACATTCCGTTTTCGGAAATAAATCTCCCGGCACTGTGTGTTCTGGCTGGTAGCAGGCTGAGTAGCAGAGGTCTGCTACGTTCCCAGCCTGGGCTTTGCTGCCGACTCAACTTTCATTTTAGTCTAGCGTGATGGAAAAAGAAAAAAGTCTTTCAAAAGCAGTAATTGGGTGTTTCTGGGGAGAGAGAACAAATTACTAAATCAAATTAGCATTACATTTCATTCCTAGACCCTAGGAGAGTCAAGGATTTACATAATATACTTTCTTAAATTACATTGTTAGTGTAAACATTAAGATTCTGCACAAAATCCCTGAGAAGTGATGCATCATCAAGTGATGTCATGCAATATTTTTTTTTTAAAAAAAAGCCTTTGCCGCACATATCAACACATGATTGCACAATTTTTAAAAATAAAAATGCAAGAGTTTATTATATTCCAAAGGATTTAATGTCGTTAATCCATTCACTGTGTGTGCTAGGAATACTTGCATTGTTTTTTCTTTTCTCTCCTCACAGACAAAAATATTTGCTGTAGGGTATTCATGGCTATAGCAGATGAAACCCAGGCCCCACACAAGGCTGTGAGAGAGTTACCAGGGATTTCTATGGGGTCATCATTTGGCTCAAAAAGGCTAAAGAAGGGTCCTCAATATTACTCCATTTCCAATCCCAAATTGCTATATCTAGTGATCTCCTCCTTTGTATCACCAAACTCTCTGTAATTCTACCTCAGTTTATCGATGTCTTTTTCGCAACACTGAGGTAGCGTGAAGTTTATGCGTGGGGCTCTGCAGCTCATCACTGCCCTACGGGCAGCCGCGCTCTTGCACGCAGCCGCAGCCAGCCGTGTGGCGTGGGGCTGCTTCTAGCTCGAGTTTTAAAACCAATCTGCCAAAAACCATGGTGCAGTGATCAAAAGAAAAAGAAAAAAATGGCTTCCACGTCTAGGGCATGTGCGCTTGATAATCATTTGGAAATTAATCAGAATATAACGTAGAGGATTTTATTGTTAATTTTTACAAGTGTCAGGGCCACCAAAGAGCTGGAAATGGTAAAAGGACAAATGAAGTAAAATTGTATTTATGTCCTAAGACATATAAAGGCCAGTCAGTATGTTGCAGTTGTTGAATCAGAACTGCCCCATTTGAGGAGCTAAGCCACAACAGCATAAAGAAGTATGCAATTTACGTTTAATTCTTTTTAATTTAAAGGTGACTTAGCCATACAAAACAAGGACAGCATTAAAACATATGCAAGTCAAAAACCTTCATAACTGTGAAAAATTATTGTAGTGTTGTTTGGGTTTTTTTTTTGTTTTTAAGTTGGATTAAACTGTTCTGTTTCTCTTAGGACTGTCTATATAAGTTTTCCGTGTTTCAGACAATAAATGCACCCCACAAATTTATGCAATAATATGTAATATATTCAGGAAAACTAATTACTGAAGCAATTTATGTTTGGAAAGTTATCTCTAAAGCCAGAGGGATAGAAACATTTTGTATAATGAGAATTCACATCCCACACATAATTTCTTTTACTTAATCTACTTGTGCATAGAAAACTATTATTAAAAAAAATAATAATTGGCAGAATAAATTCAGCAGTTGAAAGGCATACAAAAATATGCAAATTGTGAAATAAACAGCTAAAATCACAGGTATTTTAAAACTCGTTTATGAAAAATGAGTATGAAACTAGAAGTTGAGTATATTTCATAATATGCTACCACTCTAAATGCATCTGTCCCCTACCTCAAAAATGGGCATTTATATTAATAGCATATTGGGGGAAATGAGCAATGACACCTTCTTCTTGTCTTTTTTTGGGGGGTGTTTCTTTTCTTGACCAGGAATGTGGAATTTACATTTAAATTTCATGGGTTTTGTCCATTTGTTACTACGAAGGCTCTCTCTGTGATTTACAATTTTTTGCATTTAATGATTTTCTCAAACAGAATAAGAAACTCTCTTTTTAAGTTCTCCTTTTAAAATCTCCAGTATTGATAACAAGTTTTAAATGAGATCTATGATTAAAGAAAGCTGTGGGTTGATTTCACAGTTCAGAGTTCTTTTTAAGTATAAATACTTTAATTAAAAAAATAAAAAAATCAGGATCACTTGGGAAAGCCTTTGGTCATTCATTAATCTGTAAGGATCAGGCCAGAGAGGTGAAGGAATATCTACAATATCTAATTATATTCATATGAAAGCCATAACCCATGCACATTTTTTTTCTCTGTGTTGCAAAAAGTTTCATTTCCTGCTAAAGTTTCCGGGTGTGCTGTTTAGCTGCTGGTCTTTCTCAAAGCCTGAAATTTCAAATGAGGCAAATCTATTATCCGAATGCATGTGCTCTCTGCAGCTGATCCCAAATCCAGTGAAATCAAGGGGAGACCATGCGTGAAGATCAGACATGCCAGCTGCTCCACGCAGCATGGCTTCACTGAAACTGAAGGAGCTGCATCACTTCGCACCAGAAGCAATGCTATACAGAGGTGGTTTTTAACTGATATTTTAAAACTGGCTCAGTTTCCCAATACACAGAAGTCTTGGTATTTGAAACATGTAGAATATGTATTTTGTATGTCAAGTGGTTCATTGCTAAATAATATGTCAAATTGTATCCCTAGGTGTGTTGAAGACACTTCTAGGTATGACTAGGAGTCACACGTTAATACAAATAGACAGAACTGGGTTTATTTATTAACTCACTATGCTTCAGAAATGTGTTTCCACCTCAACGCTTTCTTTTTTCTTTCTTAATTTTTCCATCAGTCTTTCCTCAAACTATATGCCATATTTGTGAGTTGGGTCTTTTTTTCCCGAAGTCATCATTGTGTTCAAGGCCAGGTGGGATGGGGCTTTGTGCAACCTGGCTTAGTGAGGAGTGTCCCTGCCCATGGCAGGGAGTTGGAACTAGATGATGTTTAAGGTACCTTCCAACCCCAGCCATTCTGTGATTCTATGACTCTGACCATGTCAGCTTTTTTATGCCGCAGTTGGAAAGTCCACACAATTCTTTCCTGATTCTCCAAGACAGCTGTGTGCACCAGCAGTCTATATTTTGGGACTTAAGAAAATGTAATTATATGCTTAGATATCTTACATCCCTAACTCATTTGCTGATAAGTAGTTGCCAACTTTTAGCCCTGTATTCTCTGTCCTCTCTAGCACCGGGAGCTTTGTCTGTGTCAGGGGGCGTTTTGGCACGTTCCCGTGGAGCGGCCAGCTGTGCTTAAGCCAGCTGCGCTTCTCCTTTCTGCTTCTGTATTACTGCATGCATCTTCGGACACTGAAGTTTTTGATGGCAAATATGTGGCTTAGTTTGTCCTTCAGCAGCTTCAGTTAAATTATAGGTCTTCTGTTAATAGCTATCTTCCTTTTGCTATTTAGGACAAAATCTGTTCTTCAAAACATTCTGTTTGGTTAGAGCATTTGTGTACGATCGTTACCCAAAATTTTGTCTTACAAGATCTCATTTTGACAGGCACATATAGACCGTGCAATATGTAAATGTGGTGTATTTATATTAGATGTATACATAGTAATTCATTCATATCTCTGTATATCAGGTAGTTTTGTGTATAATGTAAATAGCACAGCTTTTCCAAACAGCACTTATGCTTCAACAGCCTAAATCTCCATTCATCTCTATGTTAGCAACATGAATAAATTTCTCCCACCCTTCAACCCAGAAAGCTAAACATGCGGTTGAGTGGCGAACCCCTAAATTAATGACATGGTCAATGCTGATGTCACTGGACATGACAGTAATTCCACAGCGTAAAAATCACCCAATATAATATCAACACACACAAGACAAAGTCTAAACTGAACCCTTTTCTGTGAAAAAAATCAGTGTTTCACAGTTGAAGAAATGTGCTTATATATACAAAAATGTCAATGGAGAAAAACCTACACTGTTAATTTCATTTCTTTTTTAATAAGAAACATGTTACAATAAGAAATGATCTGTCATTTTAATTAATCTTATTTGATTTTTATACCACATTACTAAATATGTATCTTTAACATTGTAACATAACACAATGATTAAAGACACTCAAAAAACAATATTTCAGTGGCTGTAAGCTACAATGTCTTGCAGCTTTCAAGCTCATGTCAATGTTAATGTTTCAGCTCATTTTAATGTCTTGCAATAACTTCTTTTTGATTCCAGAATAGCCATTGAGTTAGAAGTTCTGATTTCTGATCATCTTTAGAAACACAACATCAATATTAGGAGGATATTATTTTCAAATTTGAAGAACATAGTAAATATTACAGACATACATTGATATCCTTTCTCTGTGCCTCATTTTCCCCTTTTTTAAAAGGGAGGAAGATAGGTCTTCCATTGTAAAATACTTTGACTTACGACAAATTGTTTATGAAAAATTGTTTTGGTCTTTCTTATGTTCTTTTTTTTTCCTCCTCCTCTACAACCAGATTGTCTCTCAGAAGCATGAAACTACCCAAAAGCTGACTCACCCGCTGTACCTGGAGGCTTCTTCCTGCCTACAAAACTTTTTCCACCATTTCACCTCATGTTTCCGACTGAGCATGTACCGTGCTTGCATTCACCTGACTCAGCTGTAAGTACCCTCATCGGCTGGAGCAAGAGGCAGGGCATGCACCTGACTTAATCCTTTCCCAAATGCTGTTGCAGTGTGTGCCATAGGACAGACAAGATCAGGATCCCAGGCTGCATTCTGAATCAAAATGGCTCTTGGCTGTGCCCAGTTAGAAGTAGTATGCCTTTGGTAACAGAAGTGTGGGCACTGGGCAGCACAAAGGCACTCATTTACTTAGGCAAAACCATGCAGATGCACCTGGCGTAGAGAGATTGAGTGCCACTGAATGAACCAGTTTACACAATCAAAACGTTCAGGAGATTTTGGCTATCCTCTTGCACTGGAAGGTAGCATTATATTGCAGTGAGCAGATGACCCAACAATACAGTGTCAAGGATATCTCACGGGTAACATCCATAACCCTGGGAGGTTAGGATCTGTGCTTGGGAGGACAGGATGTGCAAAGCATTTAAAAATCTTATAAGGTTGCTGTTAAAACTAGAAAAATAGCAAAATTGCTGTTAAAGTCCTATTTAAATTCTACTCTGCACTGTTTTCCATTATGTCTGAAAACCTGGTAACAGTTCAGCAGCCTATCAAAAAAGAAAAAAGAAAAAAAAAAAAGATTACTTTTCTGCAAGTGGGAGGACTGACGAGATTACAGCAGCTGGGTGTCTGTTACTCCAAACTACATTGTACAGAGCTAAAATAGATCTTCCTACAGAAAGCTAATCAAGGTGGAAGAGAAAAATTGGGTTCATTAACGATCCCCATCACTGAAAAGTCAAATAATTTTTCACTCTTCAGTTGAGTCCAATTACAGAGATATTACTAGAAATTGTTTTTCTGTGACAAAGAGCTTTGACGGTGGTTTTTCTTTTTTGGCACTTTGCTTATTGCTCGCTCCCATTGCACCCATTGCTGGGTGGAGATTAACACCTGTTACTGTTTTAACAGAAAATGATGAATGGTGCCATTACTGGCACAGCTTTATGTGAACAAAATTAAGCTTGTGTGTGTTAACTTTTGTAGTTACAGCAATTACCACAATTACTTTCAAATTATAGTTTGCACAGACCCTGCACCAAAGCTGAACAACTGAGAACAACCATCCTCCCATTTTCTTGGGAAGGGCAGTAGGCAAAATGCAAACAGCAAGCTCACTCCATGTCTCCCTTGAGCGAAGGGAAAGCTATAAAGCACACCCCTCGTTTTGCCCTCTCAGCTAGCAATTTTCATAACAGTCCTCTCTAATATATGTATAAGGGTCTCACATTTCAGTTTATAGCTACATTTGACTCAAATATGAAATAGATATTTATAAAGCTTGAGTCAAATCTCAAATGCTTATCTGGATTTTTGAAACCTGACCCACGTGACTAAATTAATGGGCACAGTTGTACTTTGGTTTTAAATATATGTATCAGTTGTACCACTCATAATTCATCTCACCTGGTGCTGACTGTCGAAGGTCTGAGATCCAGTCTAAGCTGCTCATCGAGCTTCCCTCTACAGTCATTGGGGATCAAGCATGCCACTCCACCGAAAATAGACAGCTGGTATCAATGAGATCAGTTGCCATCTAGGAGTGCCTATTTCTTTCCTTCGACTATAGAGGGAGCCAAGACAACTGGCTTGGACCAGAAGCTCAGCTTTTATTTAGGATTAAATTCAAAGCCATCTAGATGAGGTGAAGGGAAATTGCCACCCTCAGAGGGTGACTTACTGCCCTTCAGCTGGACCAGCCAGTTAAGCCACTGTCTGTTGCACAGTAGCGTGTTCTGCTGGGTAAACTTCTGTATTAAAATAGAGATGCCTCTGAGTGCAACTTTTCTGTTTCTTTTGTCAGCAGGCTGAGTTCCTTATAGTGAGAGGTACAAAAATCATAGACCATACTTTCTGAAATGTGATACTTAAAAATGTAGTTGTTAAGAGATCTAATAATCTTTTAGATTATTAAACCTATGGCTAATAAAAGCTTAATGACATTTTAAAAAATTTTCTTTCCTGCAGCAAACCATGAAACTCAACATCTTTTCTTTGTTTTGTGGTGAGACCAGAAAAAGTACCTTTGTGATTTTATCTGATATAAAATGTTTTCTAAAATACTTTACATAAAAATTGTTCTTACAAAGAAATATATTTTCCAGAAAGAAAAAAAACAACCCTAACAATTCCCATATCACATTTCTTGGAACTAATTATCACCATTCATACAAATCAACCATTATATCTTCCTGTTGACAGCACTGTGTTTTCTTTTATTTTCTTTTTTCCTAGTATATTCATAGCATGTGGATCAAAGGTTTATGGATTCTTGTCTTTTTTTTGAACCCACAAGAAAAGTAGTAACACAGCCAAGTTTTAAAAGTTTGCAAATCATTAAGAAACAAAGCAGACAAAACATAGAGTGTTCCCAAGAGACTTGAGACATGAAAGCATTTGTGTTGTGATGTACATACACAAAATTTGTTGGGACTAGACTTAGTTGTTCAGTAAGACTTGGAATGCACTATGATTCAGATCTCCTGTTGTAACTTTAAGGAATCAGTCTATATATTTTGCCACAAATCCCCCAAACACTATGTCTGCAATGCAGTTGAACTTGTCCATTACTCTGGATGGAACTTCAGATTTTAGGACACTCTGATCTCCATCCAGATTTTAAGTACATGTCTCATAATACATGTTCTACTTGAAGACAAACTCTGCAGAAGTCTTCTAGGTTTGGGTTTCTTTACAAACTTTATATGAAAAACTATCCCTATTGAAGTTAGTGTCACTGCCTTCAGGATTTCATTCCTGTTTCTTGCTGGTTTCTTGCCATGGTCCTCTGGTGAGAGACTGTTTCTGGTCTCCTTTCCTGCTTGCTTCACCTGACAACAATTAATCTGTCTCCACACAGTTAGCAAGACCAATATCAGGCAGGAAACTGGCATGTGCTACTATGTGCAGGTATTATCCTCATTCTCCACTCTTCCCATAAACTACTATACTCAGTGCTAATGCTTTAATCAGGCTATAGCAAGGTACTGAGACAATTGTCTTATGCAAGACTTATATCTGTGTAGCTACCTTCATCAAATTGTTTGAGAAGACTTATTTTTCCATAAAGCTGTCTTGACTGGCACAAATTATACTGTCATCCTTTAATTTTATACTAATTGAATCCCTTATCAGCTTTTCCATTACTTTGCTTGGGACTGATGCCAGACTAACTGACCTGTAATTACTGTGATCATTCTGCTTCCTCTCTTTGGCTTTTGGCAATGTTGCATATTTCTGGTCTCTAGCAACCTTTGGATTTCATCTCTAATAAAAGGATTTTAACAGTGGCAATGTGATGCAAGGGAGTTTATTATCAGTGTACATATGAATCTGTCATCTTTTTTCTCTTCAAATATTAAACAGTAGAGTGTGTGTGTTTCTGCATATGTCTATAATACATATTATTTCTGTCTTATCTATAATATTAATAACACTGTTGATTTAAACAATCCAGTAATGTGTTCATGCCATTTTAAGGAATTGTAGTGGAGACAGTATAGTCCTGAAAAATGTTCTTACTGTTCTTAGCAACACATATTTCCTTAGTTTTCTTTATCATATTTCTGTATTTTTTCATTGATAATTTATGCAGACCACTGTCTAATTTTATATATGTATATGTACATATATACAAGCAAGAGAAGGTTTTCCATGCTATGCAGTAATGTCATGTTATGTTTTGTTTTTTTCTGCAAAAAAAGAGAGACATAATCACAAACACCGCTCATATGTAATCAAATGATCAGAAAAGATATTCTGATTGAATTTAATCCATTCTGTGCTGAATGGTGTTATTTTACAGTCCAGAGCATTTATTCTAGTATGTTCCAGTAAAGACCATAAGACACCCTCAACTCAAGCTCCTCTTTGTTTCCTTTTCCATTGTCCTTTTTTTCCTTTGTTTAAACATGAGCTGTTTGGACATTCTACTTATTCTCCTAAACTTATTCATTTTTCCTTCAAATGGTCAGTATACTTATGTCACTGCACCAGTGCATACCAACATAGCAGTTTGAAGCTTACCAATGACATCTTGAGAGCCAAAGCCTGCATTCTCGATTTACTGGGTTTTGTATCTCTCCTGTTTACTGTAGCTTCACAAGAGAATGATATTTTATAAACACCTGGTAATTTAGTTAAAATAAGGAGTTGGACTTTTAACAAGAGATTGCTTTTTTTAAGGTTTGGCATTCAGATATAAAACAGATGTTTATTGTGATTTTTAAGTGTCCAGAAGATCTTGTCAAAAGTGTCTGGCATGTACAGTTATTTTTATGTTATATGTAAGTGTATATTATTCTTTATTTTCATGTATTAACACATGTATATTATTTCATAAATGAGTTTTGTTTTCTTATTATGGAATAATACTTTCGGTAATTGCCCACAGCTCTGCATATAAATGTGGTCTACAAAGGTGTTTGGATTAAAGATGTCTGGCTGCAGCTTTATTAAACAGTTAATTAATCTCAAATATTATCTAGCATGCCAGAGGCTTTCCCTTTGTAGACAATGTAGGTTTATCTATGGAATCTTCAGTCACTTGAGCTTTCTACCGCTTATATGCCAAACCCACTTCAGCTGTTTCCCCATACGTTTCCCCATTACACTGGGTGTAATAATGCATGTGCAGCCAAGAGCTAAGGTCTTGATATGCAGCTTTGCACTGCCAAATCACGTTATCAGCCTGGACTGGACTATTGTCTTCACATCATGGAATGCAGATCTCACCTTTAAAGTTGCACCAAAGAAAAGCACAGGATCAACTTTTTAATGGCAGTTTCTCTTAGGACATCAGTCTTTTTCAAGTATTATTCTTAAAAGAGAACAAACCTTTGTTAAGCAAGCAAAGCTCTGGGAATAGCAGCCACAAAAATGTTCCCACTAGATTCTGCAGAGTCCACCAGTTCCTGAGCTCTTGGCTCCCCTCTTACTCCTGAATAAGGACTGACAAAACCAAGAGGGATTAGTTCTTAAAACCTCTCAGAAGACACACTTTAGGGCGAGACTAACCATTCAGTGTGCCAGTGTCAATCTTAGTCAGATTCTGTCCTTGTTTATGCTAATTTAAATCTAGTGCAAGACTGTTAACGTCAATGATGTTCTAACCAAGGAAATGAAATTCTGAATTTTGACCTATTTTTCTTTATGCAGCCATCTCTGTTCTCTTTCATGTTATCTGTTTTGTCTCAGTCTATGTCCTCTCCTTTTGCATCAGCCAGTGAGTCCCCTCTGTAGCTTTATTTCAGCTTTTGTTTGCCTCTGATCTTTTTCTCATTCTTCAAAAGGTGGTGAAAAGGTGTTTTTCCTGGACTAAGCATGAATATACATGAGAGTTCTGTGTCTTCTGATTAAAAAAAAAAAAAAGCTAATTATGGAGCAGTTAGTGGAGGAAAAGGGACAATTATAAATGAGCCTAAATTTAGAATTATGAGTTTGAGTCAAAGCCCACTGAAGACCATAAGAGTCTTTCCACCAACTTCAAAAGAATGTGAAGCACACCCAGTCTTACCTTGCTACTTAACACAACTTTGGGTTAGAGCTGTACTAACAACCTAGGGAAGCTTCCTTGAAGGTTAAGCTCACCTTTATTTTCAAAGGGAAAGTTTGACAAATTTTGCCAGGCTCTGTAACGTAATTAAAATACTGGAAAATTTCAAAGTGACAACTACTTTAAGACTTTTTTTTTTTTTTAACTATATTCCTTCTTGGGTGGATCAAGTAAAGTAAAAGAAAAAGTGTGTCTTTCATTGCTGAGAAGTTTTTCTTTCATCCAGATGCTTATCCAAACTCCATTCACAGAGAGGAAAAAATATTACTTTGACCTCCTCAATATCTTTTGCAGAAACTAAGTTATGGGTTATTTATTCATGTTACCCTGTTATTATACCAAGAACATGTCTGCTGCTTTTAAAAAAAACTAAAACATTACCAGTCATACTGTTCCTGTGATGATCTTGTGTATCACAACTCTGTTTACAAGTACCTGTTGCTTTAACTGAATGCAAAATGAGTCTGTAATTATGGATTTTAAAACTAATTTATTGAAAAATTGGTTACTCTGGTTTCAGGCCTACTCGTGTTCCCCTTTTGACAGGATCAGCCACTCATTTGCTGTACTACTCTAAGGTGGAGATGGAGTTCCCATTGGTGTCATTGGGTCTCTTGGATCAAACCAGTTAGAATTTCCTGCTTGTAAGAAATACCTTTTTTTTTTTTTTTTTTTTTTCNTTTTTTAAAAATTTTTTTTTTTTTTTTTTTTTTTTTTTTTTACTTTGGGCATTCTTTTACTCCAGAGCATTAGCCATTTTTAAATGTCTCTGAGGAAATGGAGATTTTGAAAAAAAATTTGCTTGAAAGCAATGCCTCATGGTACTGCTGAAGCACAGCACGCACAAGAAGATCCAGAAGGCACCGAATGAGGTGACATGGAGCAAACAAAATGCTCATCTACCATAAACAGATTTCCCCTCCAAAGTTATGGTCTGTGTGTGCTGGATTTGTGTGCACAGTATGCTTTAACAACGCTGTGGCATGGTGGGTCAGCTGGGGAACTGTGGAGAGTCTTACCCTCCAGCTTCTTCCTACTTTTCCTTCTCCAGCAGTCAGCATGGGATGTTGTCCCATGTGTCTTAGAACTTTGTTGTAAGACACATATATGAATCTTGCATGTAGAGATGTGTGTAAATGTTGGAAGATTTGTATGCAATAAAAAAATACTGGTGTGTATATAGACATGTATCTAACTATATTTAAAACTTTTTCCTAGCATTGATCTAAATTTTCAAGCATTTTTCTCTGTTTAGATTCCCTTTATCCCATGTGCAGTTTCACTATTTTCTTGAATCAGAAAAGCAAAAGAAAAATCAAGAGCAAATTGTTTTCTCATATCAGTTTACGGTATCATCTGATAAAATGTAGGTTTCTTCTCCAGATAAACTGTACAAAAAGTTAGCACTTTGCCAGAATCCCTAGAGCGCCTGTTAAATGCTTAACAAAAGGCTTGTTTTGACAAAGGAATATCACCCCTAATTGTCAAATCCATTCCAAACAAAACTGGAAGAAGAAGAGTGGGTAATATTTTCAGTCAGCAGTCAGGCCTTTGAAAACTTAATTGTGGACAGTCAGAGCTAATGCCGCATTTTTGTCTTATCAGTCACAGTTTCATGGATTTCATTATTTTCACGGGTTGCTTTCATTCGATGCTTTAAACATAATGTTTGACATGTGGGGAAGATGGACGTGGCAGGACAGTGTTTGGAAAGAAAACCGCTGAGCTGATCTCCTCACGGTGCGTGCTGGCGCAGGCTGCAGAGCGGCGGGAGCTGGGCAGCAGTGGCCTACCTGACAGAGAGGGCCGGGCCCAGGAGTCCAGCTACAACAAGGTTTCCTGGGATTTTTTGGAGTAACATGAGAGTTCATTGAGAATGAACTGAGTTTCTCCTGAGTTTCTTGCTGTCCCACAAGGGTAGTGTCTTACGGTCTCTGTCTCAACTCTTTTTCCCTTTGTTTTGTAATCCCTTTGAGGCCTCTTCCCCACCCTCTTTTCTTTTCCCAGTACTGTCTTGCTTAGAGGTATTATTGTCTTCCTTCCTCTAAGGTCTTTGCACTTTTAGCTAGAATTAATGATATTTCGGTCAGACAGCCAAGAGAAAACTGGATCCTTCCAGTTTAGGGACCAACTTTGTTGGCTTATGCAGAAGGACCAGCCCTGGAAATAGTTGAAATAAAAGGAGGCTGCACACTCATCTCTGCCTGTATATTTTAAAGGCTTTATTTTCATACAGGACTCTGTTTTTGGAGAAAAGAAAAAACCACAGGATACACTTATGAGGCAAATAATTTCTAAAGCCATGCCAGATTCTCAGCTCTTTCCTCTGGCCCAGCACAAAGAAGCAATCTTTAAGCTGCCTGCAGAGGACATCTGGTGATCCTGTGGTATAGAGGAGTCATCGTGCTGCTTAGCCACTTTGGGACATCTGCTCTTTTTAGCTATTGGAGACAGCCAGAATTTGCAGTATTTCAAAATAGATCTGTCAGCAGAATAGTCCCTGGAGAATTTTATTCCTGCTGGTGTAATTTCAGGTTGGTTCTCTCTTTGCTGTTTCTGAATCAACCAGAAAAGACCCAGTGCATCTCCAGATGAGATATCAGAGAGGTGTTTTAAAGCAGCTTTGCCACTTCTGTGGACTCTGCCCAAAAAAGTAGGTTTCCAGACAGGAGGACCTGTTCTGAACACTGAATGTAAGTTTTTCCAGGAAATATCTTAGTCACTAATAAGGATAAGAAGTGTGTAGTTTTATTGAGTCAGCATGAATCCAGAGCAAGGGATCATATTAAGTCATTGAGAGCACGAGGCAGTCGGTACAGCTCTGAACTTCCCTGGGCACGTCCTCAATGTGAGACGATTGCAACTGCCTGCTGTGCTGGTGATGTTTCACTATGTCAGAAATACTGAAATTCCAACTGTCAGCACTACCTCTCCAGACCCTTGTACCACCTACTGCTCCACTATTCTTGGATTCAAAACATCAAAGACTTGATTGCATGTAGTTATGCTTCATTTTCTACAAAATAGATACACATAGTCTTAGTCTTACGTTCCTACCTGAACAAAAAAGCAGACTAAATCATTCATACATCCATGGCGATGGAAAAAGAATGGCTCAGAGGTAAATCTGCCTGAAAGGTGGGCGGATCATGAAGTAGTCATCTTTACCACTTTGTGCTGCCCTCTTTTTTGCTAAAGATGGCCCAACCTCTATCAAGAAAATATGATAATAAAAAGATAACATAAGATAAACTCATTTAGTATGAACTCAAAGTGGATGATACAGAAATTTCCATCCTCTCCTATGCTATATGTGGTAGCTGCATAATTAGACAACATATTCTGCCACATTTCTAACACATTATTCTATATCATAAAGCAAGTCTCATAAGTGCTTAAAACATAATGTGTTGATTTGGATTGGTCCTCTGAAAAGTCTGATATTTTTGACTTCTAGATAAATAAGCCCTCATGGAGTATATACTGCAACTTTGGTATGGACAAGATGGACTGGGACCTTTGGAATGGTATCATCCCTCTTAGCACAAAATGGAGTTGGTAAGTACTAAATTATTTTTACTCTTTAAATATTATAAGCATGTCTTCTTTTCATAGCTCTAGGTAGAAAAAAAAAATTAAAGCTACTTTTATATTTATATTCTAGAATGCCAGCAAGGGAGACCTAGGAAAATCATTAGGATGATCGTGTCTAATGTATAAGATATCCATGGAAAGTACAGAAAATTTTAACCCTGTCATGAACAGATACAAATTCCTTGGTTAAAACAAACAAGCAAACAAAATTCCCACAAAAATATTTGGTTTGGTCATTATGCAAAAGAGTAAAATATTCCAATTAGTTATCAAGATGTCTGTCGTGTTTGGATTTCTGAAAGACAGACATTAAAATTACAAGGAATATCACTGCTTGTGTACATGTGATTTCCTCTTCAAGCATCTTAAGCATAGAGACATAAACTGAGCTGTGGAATAAGGTGGTGTAAAGCCTATTGCCTTCAAAAAAGATTTGCATTGTTTATGCCGTCATTGAATTTGGTGCAGAACCATTTAATTCGGTAGATCTGATCTCCTGAAATCATCTTTAGATTTAAGCCTCTTCTGCAGGTCTTCTAGCGACAGACATGTATCCAGAGACATAAACATCAAAATTTTAATCATTTTTAAGACTGTTGGCACCAGTGATATGCATAATTCACAAGTTTTGCATTGCAGACATGTTAAGGCAAATGAACTATTGCAAACATGTAGCTACTTACTGTGTACATACAAATCCAGAAGTAAATATTGTTCATACTTCACTGTGCAATGCAAAATGCCTTTTTACTATGGAAATACAAAGGCAGCATTTTATGATTTCCATGGCCATGAAGAGATAGGGTGAATAGGTGGATTTCACTATTTCTGTCATGATGGAGAATGGCAACTCATTTTCCTTTCCACAGGTCTTAATTGTTAAAACACATAAATCTTAACAGCAATTAGAATTTTAATTAGAAATGCATCTTTTAATTATTTTTTTTCTTTGCTTTCATTCTTCAGAATCCCAGACCCCTTTTCGAATTCAGTCACAAATATAGTAGAGGTTTTTGAAGCAGTTCATTTGCAAATCTCAACCACAAAAGAGAAGCAGTCACCTCTAAGATACCTGAACCACTTCAAGGGAAATGGCAATGACAACATTTACCAGTCAGGTGAATGAATTTTTTTATTTAGGGCACCCTTAACTTTATTAAAAATTCCTTAGTCTCTTCAGTGCCTGTGAGAAGAGCCAAGGTGCTGGTTGTTATTCTTTGTCTACTGCTCATTTGTTCATTCCCATTTATCTTCTGCATAGTATTAGCTGATACGTGAAAGCAAAACACCCTTCCAGTACTCCCCATGTGCTTGACACATCATGAAAAGCCACCCATGCTTCTGAGAGATGCTCCTGGCTTCTGCAGCAGTTCAGAGCAGGGAATGGCACAAAAGGGTTTGAATCAGGCAAGTTGAGAATGATCTTTAAGATAAACATGTATTATTCAGTAACCTTATTTAAATTCCAGGAAGTCTGAAGTCCATACCTCTTGCTTTGTGTTGCCCAAAGCCTGCTCTTTGTCTGCTGTCAGATTTTCAATGTACAACTGCAGATGACTGACTTTTCCATTCATTTCCAGGCATAACTATTTTCTCACTCTTGAGCAATGCCTTCAGATGTTTGTCACAATCAAACTTTGTGACTATTAGTATGAATTCCACCACATCTGAGGAGGACGAAGCTATTGCACATTTTCACCAAGACAACTCAAGCCACTCTTCTCCTATTTCTGCCACACTCCACTGTCCCTGTCTAAAGTGATCAGAAAACTTTACCTTTTGCACCTTGGTGATACCTTAATAGATTCATTGTTTCTGATCTTTTTTATTTTTATATTTTCACATGTACTGTCTTCCTGTTTAACAAAGGAGGTGGAAGAAGGAAAAAAAAACCTGCCTTCAGTCATTCTGCAGGGATTGAAGATGGGTAAGCTTTGAATTTTACATACCAGTGGCATGAGAAGGGTGCAGGGAACATGCAGTTTTCATGTCTTGAATACGAAAATAAGAATGATGGGTATAAAGTACAAGCTTGCTGCAGTTATTGCTCAAGTGGAGCTTACTTTCAACGAGGCTCAATGAGTAAAGTAGAGGAACAATTGTTTACCCTTTGTTTTTTTTCCATTCATAGTAGAAAAAGATGCAAATTAGAGCTCTGTCAAACACAGGAGATTCATCTCATGCAAGGTCTTGAAATATGGCTTTGTTCCAAATTGCATCAAAGATGAAAAATTTCCAAATGTTCAGTGAAGAAAAATGTCAGAGAAAAATAATTCACACTGGGTTGGCTGAATCATTTTACTTTGTCAAAACTGAAGTGTTCTATTTTGACTTTGATTACTTTATACTTTTGATATGATGTATCTAACCTGATACAAAATAAAATACCTCATTCAAAAGTCTTAAGTCCAACAATACTGGAAAATAACATCTGCTGGGGATACCACTTTGAAAGTAGAGTTACCAAAATATTCACAGATATCTACAGATATTGTTGAGAAGTGAGTTTCAGTAATTAATTAATTTGTAATTTCTCATTTAGAATTGTTTATAACCATTTATTCAACCATGTTGAATGAGTCACCCATCATACTAATGCCAAGAAGCAGGGAGTCCACCTGACATACACCCAACTGTCCCCACTAATGCCATCTGAGTGTGGTCCCAGCAGCATCTACGGAAGCCCATGCATATGTGTGGGTTATGATGGAGCAGGCTGAATGTATGCCTCTAGCTGAGTGCAGTCACCCAATGCTTCAGGTCACAAACCTTTTTAGCTGAAGGTGAACAGTCCTGGTAGACAATGTTAACAAGTTTCCTTCATGATTTGAGTTAGGATGGACTGCAGGTTGCATTTCCAGAACCTTGGAAGATACTCCTATGAATTAGCCTTGATTTAAGACCAACAGGAGCAAGGTCAGCAGGTGTGCCCAGACCATACAGGTGGATTTTATGTATCCTAGAACAACCATTGACCCTAATGAAACATTTAATGGTGCATTATCCTTTTTTTATTATTATTTCCAGTACCTGGCTGGAACCTAACCTGGGTGCGTAACTGGGAATATATGTTTTGAAATGATCAAAGTCAACACTGGGAAAAGGGCTGCCCTGCCCCTTCTCAGCTGCCACAGTGTTGATCTGATGGGGCTTGTTTGGTTTTGTTTAGTAATCAAGGAGGGGCCTTTTTACTCACTCTTTGATTGTCAGGGCACAATTTGTTCACATGTGGTCATGACTCACAGCTGCATCACAAATCCTTCCTTCTGACTATATATAACAATGTGTGAGCTCAAACCACCATGCTTCTTAGAATAATTTGTTGGTAGAGAGTAGACTCCTAAAATGCAAAGCATTAGGTTAGAGAGTTGGTTGATTCCTGCTATTCATTTTATTTCCTTGCGGAGCACTGATGCAGTGAAACTCTCATCACAAAGAACTATCATTAACTAGTGCACATTTATTTGCTTAAGGAGTCTAATAATCAATCATCAAATTTTTCCACTTGTTTTGTGGCATTGTATTTCATCACTTGGTAGAGTATGAAACATTATCATTCTTTACACAAGTTTGTTAACGGAATATTTATTTGAGGAGGTTTTAATATAAATAAAGATTTTCTACATATATTTCTTTAAAAAGATTTATTTTTATTTCAACTATTTGCTTTCCTATGAAAAATTTATGTGAAAAAATAATCCAGAAGTGTAAATGGCATGAAAATGGAATTATCCATCAGATGAAAGGGGTGATCACTCCAACTCAGGTATGTGGGTTTGGTTGGGGTACAGCAAATGGCTTCATTGGTTTATATGTTTGGAGGATTTCTCTCCATGCCCCTCTCTCCACTACTGTAGATCATTTATCCTTTGAGAAAGAAAAGGAAGGCTGGTATAAATTAGAAATGGTAATGTAAAAGCTTATACCCACTGCATAAAAGTTTTTCAAATTAATACAAGCATTAAATTGCCAAAGTTTTTTTTCCATATACTGCCAATATTAAACATGACATGCCTGCTAGGGTTGGTATAAAGTTTTGTCAACATTTTTGGCATACAAGGTCTCAGCCTGGGGTCAATATTTTCTTGACCAAATTTTGTTGTTTCAGTTGCCTTTTTACACTCATATATTGTAACTCAAACATTTCCAAAAAAAATGAAATTTGGCAGGCTATTAGTCCATAATGTGGTCTAATGCCTTTGGGTATTTTTTTAAATGTAAATCATTGAGATATTTAAGGTTTGAGGTTTAAGAACTGTGCACACACTTTAACAACTTCTTTTAAAAATATTTAGTATGCATATTTACTACATATGTATCTTATAGAGACTAGAGATTAACCTGGAGATTACTTGCTAAAATATGCAAAGTGTTGTCCATGAATAAACATCCTTATGAACTCCTATTGAAAGTTTCTTATTTTAAAAATGTTGTTTAAAACTACAATAAAAGCAAAGGGAAGTAAGATGGGGGGAGGAAAAAGCAACGTTGAAGTGCCTTTAGTGGTTTAACTTGGCCACAGAAAATAAAGAAGTTAATTTTTTTCTCCTGGGATCTAATCCAAAGCCCACTGAGGTCAAAAGAAGGCTTTCTCTACATCTTCCCATGTGCACTGGATCCAGTCTTTGCTCTGTTGCTCCCTTACTGTGCTATGCAGCCCATATAACAGTAGCCCACTCGTCTGCCGTAGGCATTACATAGGTTTGGGCTAAGTTACTGGTGGTAAAGGAATTCTCCTCTGGAGTGTCCTTCCTTTGTAAATTTGAATCAGATTTCCAGTTTTGCTTTGATGTATCAGTGCTTACCAATTATTCGTTATAGTCCGCACACAGTAAAACATGGAAGGAAAGTTGTAGAATCCTGCAAATGTGCAAATGTCCCACTGTGCATGTGCACGTAACAGTGTTAAGAGGGTTCTTCTAGATGTTAACCTCATTCCAAAGTCATTTTTAACATCAGCCCAGGAATACATTCTATAACTTTTGTTAGTTACAAATGACGGGATTTGTGTAATCAATGAGCACTGGCGCCATCGCATGCAATGCTCGTTAGAATGCAATTCCTGCAGTTCGTGGACAATCTGTTCCTTATGGTGATTTCTGGGAGCTTGTAAACTCTCACTAAGACGCTGGCAACATCAACCAAACATCTCAGACACATTGTCTTTCTGAACCTGAACTTTTTAACTGGTGGTTAAACATGTTGTCTGCTTTAGTTTCCTGTCTATCTTCATCATAAGCCAGCACCTGTTTCCAATAAATTATACACAGAGCTGTATCAGCAACACCTTGGCAGCAGCTGCCACCCTGAAAAGCAGAATGCCCTTGAGGACAATACACCTGTGAACACATACAGTGTTTATTTAGCTGAAAGGCAAAACTTTAAGTTACATAAAGCAATTATCTAAAGCCTAATGCATGCCCATTATTAACACAAAATAACCTTGTTCTTAAAAACCAATAAAAATCTATTTAAAGGCTTTTTCCAAATCCCAGGGAAACATGTACTAGCACTGTGGATCCGCTATTAGACTAGAACTTAAATGTCTGATGGTGGGAAGACATGTAGGGGAGGCTGCATGTGCAGAGTTACAAAGTAACAGGGCACAGATTTGGAGTTCCTTATACACCGAGATGAGAGAAGAAGCCAAATCATTTTCAGAGAGACTGTTGAACAACAGACTTTTTTTCTTTTTGGTTCTGCATTATGAAGTAGCATTTTGTTGCCGAAGCATAGAACTATTGTGTTTAAGATGGTGTTTGATCTTTCCATCTTATGAAACAGTAGGAAAAAATGGTCCTGAGAAAAAGGTTTTCTTATTACAAGAACAAGCCTTTCATATCCAGTTCACTACCAGCACTATCCTTTCATGTAACAGCGAGCCTATTTTAGCAGCAGTAAGTGGAGTTGGTTGTTTGCAGAAGATCACAGGATAATGCAAATGAAAAAAATTATGATTAAAATAGAACACAAATCTGAGATAAGTTCTCGAGTTTTGGTAAAGCAAGATGTAACATTAGGAACTCTGGATTTCAAATAAACTGAAAATGTATTTTCAGTTCAATATGCTTACTTTAAAGATTATTTGGCATGTGAACCTTATAAAAGGGGAAGACATTTTCTACTTGGTGTTTCCAAAATTAACACTAAATATGAAAATTTTATGCATGTGTGTGCATGTACATATATATTCCTGTATTAAATGCTCATAAAATGCTTACATTTTTAAGTCATATGCTGTCTGATGCTTCCCGATGCCATTTAAGTGATCAACTTGAATGCTCTTAGGTGAAAATGTGTTCCAACGCTTCTGTTTGGCCAGACCTGAAAGCTGTGGAAGGACTTGCTAATGAGTATTACAGCTTTCGTAGCTGTCATTTTTTTAAACTCTTACAATGCCAAATGTAAATACACACAGAGTGGTGATGCCAGCATGCAGATACTCTCCCATCAATAATTTTGTACAATTAGATCCAATGGGTTATGTTATATTTTATAGAATCATGGAATCTTTAAGGTTGGAAAAGACCTCCAAGAGCATCAAGTCCTACCGTCACAAATGCAAAATAAAATTTTAAGAGAATAGCATTAGCATAACCTCACAATAATGCCTTGTCTTTCAAATGTTGCTAATGTAACATATTTTGTTTCACACTATTTTATTTTTCAGATAGCTTGAAGTTTAACATAGCTATATTTTTTTCCAGTTGACTTTCGTAAAACTGCTCTATTTTCATCTCAGAACAAGCATAGTACATTTCAGAGATCCAAGCTAAAACATATGGATTAAGTCAATGATTCAGTTTCTAAACCTCCAAATGACTGTTCTGATTACTCATGCAAATCTATATTTTTGCCAGGTTTCCTTAAGACTTTAATACAAGTAAAATTAATAGGAATGTATTTTATACTCCTAATACATGTGAGAATATGATATAATGATGGTCTTCACATACAGATACAAGCCTGCTTCTTGATTTCAATTTTCTTGGCTGTGTTTGATTCTAATTGAATATAAATGCTAGGAGCACCCAGCTAAGATTCCAACCAAAAGGAAATTCAGCTATGGCTACAGAATAAAAACTATTTATTTCCCCCTGGAGTGTTTAGCTTTTATTAAATGTCAACAAATCTAAAAACATGCTTTACTAATCTATGGTGTATAGGGGAAATAAGTCACAAGCACAAATCAGAAGATAATGTTTGCTTTGGTTTAGATAAACAGGTTCCAGAGAACTGAAATCTCTCATAAGCATTTAAAACCTACCTCTTGTTTTCCTTCAACATTTGTCAGATCTCCCACTGGTGATCAAAGAATGCCAAGCTGTGATATAGCATGGGGGCTGAAAGCAGACCTATGCTTGTGATTGTTCACTGCCCTCTGCGATGAGTGTATCAATTCATTTCTTTCCTGTTGACTTTCATGCGCGTTATTAACCCAGGATGTTACGTGTTCTCAAACAGCAAATGAAATTACGAGTGGAAGATTGCTGCTGCCTGGAAGGTCTGCCACCATGCTGCCCATCAGAGAATCGCCTTAGGAGTGAGGATTACAAAAACAACTTGGCACTGGGACCTGTGGGGAGCCCCACCTTGCTGCAGTGTCAGCCGGATTCCTCCTGACCTCACATCTGTGTTCACGTGGGTTTTGCTGAGATTGGGAAGTTAGAGTGGAGGTAAGTACTGTCCATAGGAGAAATGTGTTAGTTATAAAAGAGAGCACAGAACACCATGCTTCCTCTGGCATAGCTTCTCATAGATTCAAGGAGGGTAATAGGAGTGCAGGGCCATGTGGATCGGCCTAGTCTCACCCAAGGGATCCCACGTTTTGTTCAATTTGGTGAAGACTGCTGGAGCTTTATAAACCCGTCTTGCCTTGGGGAGGGAGTGACAGGGCAAACCATTACTAACATATGGCATTGCAGCCAATATATCCAGGGCAGAAGTGTTGAGCCAACAAAAGAAGGAGGGTAGAGCTATGGAAACCTGCTACCCCCTCAACAACATCCTTGCTGCAGTGTGGTCTCTTCTATGCATTAGCTGTCATCACTTGCTTTCTCATGGTATGATGTTTGGGCCAGGCAAATGTAGGGCTTGGTTTGGTCTCCACTCAGATAGCATCCACAAATAACTATCAAAAGACACCCACCTCTTTTTAAAAAGCCAAACAGAAGAAAGTACAAATGCAAAATACAATTTGGGAACAACAGAAAAATAACTACCAATTAGGCTGGGTATCTGTTAGATTGTCTCCTTGGAGAACATTCTATCTCAGGCAGAGTAAGGTGGGAAGAAAGCAAGTGATATGAGAGTTTCCCTTACTGCAATGCTTCACTAAATTCCTTTTCATCCATGGAGATACACAAAACAATAAAAGAAAGCAATATGAAAGTTCACAGTATGCAAGATTCATCTTGTATTCACAGGATTTGTGTAACCTATTTTAAACTGATGTTTGCCTGTTTAAGAATGCACACCTGCACATTACCACTTGTGGTAAATAAGTTTATTAGCCAAGGAATGTCTGAATACTTACTGGAAATCCCATGTAAATGCAGTTACATTTTCTGTTAAGATCCCTCTTTGGTACAAAATGCTATCCCACTGCCATACTCCAGGGGAAAAAAAGCAGTAAATGATGTACAAACATGCAGGAAAGATACAGACGAAGAGATTCACAGAGCTTAAAGACGTCATATGCCTGATGATTCAGTGTGTCTTTCCACATACGATTTAAGCATTCTGTTTCACATGATATTTATGTTCAGATCAAATGCTCCACTCAGAGACTGGGACTTTACTAGTGTCTCATTGGTATTTGTTTTTACATTGAATTAAAACCTAAAGGTGGTGACAGAAAATATTCTGATGCTTGGCATAGGATTAATACTTGAGGGCCATTCAACTTTGCTAATCATCCATTTGAAGAGAATTTCCTTATGCAAAGAGATTGCTCCACTCAGGACAAAACCATTTTTTCATCTCTGAACTCCAAAAGAGCAGAAGGGTGGAAAGAAAGTGAGGGGAGGCAAAGGAGCAAAGGGAGACGGAGCAAAGTGGGAAGCTTTGATCCTTTCACTGAGGGGCTGAGGCAGTTCAAAATGAAAGAATCTCTCACCACCTTTAAAAAAAAGAATAAAAGAAAAAGGAAGAGAAACAGAGAGAGCAGTATGACAGGAGACAAAAAGTGAAGCAGGAGCCATAGCCTCAAAGTAAGGGTTGATGCCAGGCTCTGAAGGAGAAGCTTTGCAAGGAACAGAAGAGAGGAAGCATCTTGGCTTCCTAAACCCAAGGAATTTCCAAGTAAAGAAATCATGGGAAGAAAATACATTCAAGTGAGTTCTGATTTCATCTTGCTCATTAAATTTCTTGCACGATCTAAATTATAAAATAATTGTGCCATAAGCAGACTGAACAGCCTGAAGCTATGGAAAAACCCATGCCAAAGCTATTGGGGAATCTGCAAGAAGATCACTGGCCCCAAAGCCTTCAGCAGTAGGACTGAGAGACCACATTTCTAGAGCAGAGAGATGCAGCCTGGGTGTGTACTGGCGTTTGGGGAAGGGGCAGTCCTGGAGCCCACTCAGCTCAGGGTAAACTTAAGAGAAAAGGGGTCTATCAGCAGCTGGTTCATGACCCGTGTGGGACAGGTCTAGTACAGCTGTATCTCTGATTTAAAATAAGCAGAAAATGAATTAATATAGCATATGAGTATAATGTCATAGCAAATTTGAATGGCACTTTATTCCACCCCAATGAAATGAGTAGGACTTCCCACAGAGCAAAGCACTTACACTCGAGGCAGGACCAGTGTTCTAGTCTGCTACCCTTATACATCCCAGTTTTCTTTGTTGATACCTTTTAAGTTACATCACCTATCAGTAAGCATCCTTTTGGCAGACCAACAAATTGAGGTAGATATACAAAAAAGCCAATTTATCTATGCCTGCACTTTTGCCAGGGATCCTAATGGAGTATGAACACACAGCCCAAACACTGCAGTATGCCAGCACTGCTCCTGGCAGTATGTACTTAAGCATGAACAATCTGTGATTTGTTGAAGACCAGTAAGAGACTTGAGACTCTTAATGTGTAGTAAAATAAGTTTTTGCAAAATAATGATTGCTATATAAGTATGCTTAGTATGCTTTCATTTTTGCATGATGGTAAACTCTACTGTCATAATTTATTCTTGAAGAACTACAGTGTTTTAAGTAATTACAAACAGCATATGAATTCAATGCCTGAATAACTGCCATCTTTTTTTTCCTACCAACAGCAGTCACTATTCAGACACTTGAATGATAGAAACAGCATACACACCTACCCACTCTACTTTGCTTCAGTCATTTTCAACAAGATGTCCTCTTTAAATAAAAAATTCCTTGAAAAATCCACGTCAATCCTTCATCTCTTCTCTGAGGAATGTGTATTTATATTATTCTTGAGCCAAGAATGGATCATCATTCACATATGCAAAAGAAACATTACATTACTTCTAGAGTTTGCCCGTTCTCATTTTATTCTCTTTACTCTACTTTTGTGCAGAGTTATACATTAAACCAGTTCATCTGCTAAGTGTAACAGGACTACCTGGAACCTTACATAGAAAGGAGTACTAAGACTGGATGAACATCTCAGCTTATTTTTGCAAGAATCTGCTATTTTTATAAAGAAACAATACAAACACAGTCTTGGGCAAGCTATAGCAAGGTACTAGTCTTCTGAATCCTTCTGAAAATACTACTTTCAAACATGCCAGACCTTTTCTTTGTCTTATTTAAAGTCCATGCTCAAAGAGAACAGGATTTCACATTAATTTAGCTGTATATGTTTGTTATTTCAAGTTAAAATTCTCAAAGCATCAAAAGACCTCTATATATGAGGTATTTCAAGAAAGCAGACACAGGCACACCAGATCAAAGGTACAGAATACAGTCTGATTAAACTAATTTTTTAAAAATGCATCCAAAGAAATTTTCTTTGATTCAGGGAGTATGAAAACCAAACTACCTTTGAACAAAAAGTTCCAATGAAATTCAATATTTTTTTATAACTTAAGAAATTCAGAGGTTTTAATGTTTCTTTGCTTTTGCCTTTTTTATATGTCAATTAGAGTGGGACAGAGCTATTGCATGAAATATATATGGGGTCAAAGCCTAAAGTAGAGCCATCAATAATAATGTCTGCAGAACATCTGAATTTTCTTTGAATTTCATGCCACTTTAGAACAAAGATGTTTGCAAAAGTCTCAGCAAGTAGCAACACTTTAGGTTGTTTACTTAAAAAATAAACAGATACCAAACCTTTGAAAAGCACACTAGAAGTAGATTTGCAACCATCCCTGTTAATAAATTTGGAGACTTCTTTTCTGTTCAGCATTTATCCTGTTTAGTTATCACACGTCTGGTCTCACTTAATGCAATCCTGCCAGCCTCACAAGATGTAAAGCATCCCCAATATCCAGGGCATGAGAAACATTCTGGGAAAATTTAGGAGCACATTCAGATTGTGACTTATGGAAGCAGTTAGACAGGCCTCTTGTCAATATCTTGTTTTAGGTAAAATTATAGTATGTGCTCACTGTATGCTCAACTTTAAAAATTTAGTTAGCTCCATCCCTACATCTTCATTAGTTTTGATGCTTTGGTCACCAACCAACATGCTGCTATAGTTTCTTATCCCCTTTTTAATTGAGAAAAATGAAAAAACATTTCTTGGAAGATCTGAAGGTTTGGGATTTTTCTTGTTTCCATTGACAAGAATTTCTCCAGCTAATGGCACATACCTAAAAGTTCCCAGTCCTCATAAGCTTTATTCCTGAGCTCTGCTAACAGCAGCACACTTCTTGGTCACAGTTTCAGCAGCTTGTAGGTGAAAGAATCTCCAATAATATCTAGTTTCTAGTCAGGATTTGGAACCAGTCTGAAAGGTAAATGCTGTCCTCCTAATTTATAATTTTTCCCTTTTCCTACAAGAAATTGCCTGCAAATTGGTTGTCTCTCCATCAGCTTTGGTTTCCTGAGTAGCTGGATTTTTTTTTTAATCCTCTTTTTATACTGCTCAGTTGTCACCCCTTTCACTTCCACAGCCTCTAGACTTTCATCTTCAAACTGTCCTTCAGAAGCTCCTGAATTCTCTGAACAGATCAGCCTTTCTCATGGCATTTGTACATTCCTGAATCTAACTCTTGTGTTCTGGCAAAGGCACCTTCTATAGAGACTCTGCTTCTCTAGAATGAAAGGTATAGTGCTGTTGGAAGTCCTGCACATAAAGTCACAAACTCCATCTATTTTCCTCCTTTATGTATGCCCAAGTCTTGTTTTGAAAACTGTTAGGCAAAAGCCAAGATAACAAAACAAGTTTCCCAATAGCAAGTAAAGTAGTTATGCTTACAAAGATGTGGTAACTATAATTAGCATGGAGGCTATGAGCTTTCAACAATGGCAAGCACAAAAAATGCAGATAAATGGGTATCAGTGGCTGTTAATGTACTGCCTGGCATCATGACAGAAGTAAGAAAATGTCTGTTTAAAAGTATACTTTACCTGTTTGATAAATACCTAATGACAACCACCTTGACCACCAGTTGCCTGGTTCTTGCATATTGTCAGGATATTGATGCAAACATTGACTTTGGACTGCGATTATAATAAACAAAAACCTAAAGACTCACCAAGGGATTGAGTGCAAAGGGACTGAAGAAGCTGTCAGACATTCTCATGTGTTGTCTGTGCTGTAATTGTTTCCAGTGGTCAGCAAAAAAAGAAACAGAACCATAAGGTTTTAAAGATTAGGCTTAATGTCTCCCGCATAGTCTTATACATGATATGGCCCTTTCCTGGAACACTCTGCGCACTGAAAGAGAATGATGAAGCAGAAGAATGGGCACTATGCCATTCCATCAGATGAAAGGGACGTTGGTGGATATTTGCCATGGGAATACTTGACTGTTAAGCACTTGATCTACTGTCTGTTAGCTCATGGGAATGGAACTAGTAAACTTGGGAAACCTCAAATAAATTCCCATTGTATATATAATATAATCCAAACCAGAATCTTCTCAGGAACAATTGCTAATGATACTGGAAGTCATCCTTATTTAGTGGAAGAAGAGACAATTTTCTGTGATCCATTTCAGTACAGATTTTTATACTGAAAATTTTTACCCGATATTTAAAGGATGGGAAGTCTGTCATTAGTGAAATCTCCATTTTAGGCATCAGCTTACTAGGGTACTACAAAGAACACTTTTTAAAAAGCCTGCTTCTGCCACCCTTGCAATGACATCAGGAACCTTTAAAATTACCTAGATGATAAATTACTGTTTCAGAAGAATTCTTGAATGAGCTCATCTTTGTACCCTATCCACCATAGTCATGGTTTCTGTTACAAACCAGATGAGCTGAACATTTACCTTAGATCTTTTTTCTAATTTATGAAACAAATGTGCAATAAAGACAAAGTTAGTTTCACATACAAACATTTTAACTGACATCTATAACAACCCAACAGTTTTGTCACTATATGTTCAGAGATGAAACTATTTTAAAATTCTTCGTCAGCCCAAAACTGCTAAATTTTTTCTAATCAATCATCTGCAGATACCTCACACTGAATAAGTCATGCATTTCTAGCTGGCTTCCCTAGAGGGGTTTTATTCAGTGTTTAATAGAAACCATTAAGTCATTGGAATCAGAATACACGGCTAACGTATTAACAAGCCCAGAATAGAATAACTGAAGTCAATCTGTAAAGAATTTATCTTTTAATTACTAGACCCCAAACAATGAATCAACACTGACTAGTGAATGACATATCAAATATACCTGGTTATAAGGTACATATAAATACTTAAATAGTGTGGCATTAGAGTTGGGGATATGAAATATCATGAAATCTTTACATACGTTCTTTTAGAAAGTAAATTGACCAGTGTCAACTTAATAACAGTTTTCTGTTATAATAACTGTTTAATAACAGTTTTCTTTTTTCTGTCTTGAAAATTTGTTGTTTTAAGTTGTCTTCTCCAACCCTTGAAAGCATGTTTCTGTACTCACTGTCTAAACTCGGTATGCCCATTCAAATTTTATCTCAAAACATCTTTCTTGCCCACTTCTTTTACTTTCACAAGTCATAGCCAGAGAATAATGTGTCTCAGCTGCCACAGAATGCATTCCACCAAAAGAATGCACCCAAATTTGACCCAGGGAACAAGATACACCCCACAGTATATAAAAACCTTAACATTAAGTTGCCAGAAGGGTATCTGGCAAGCTCCAAATTAAATGTCTTTTCAGCCGACTCTAGCTACTCTGTTACTCCATAACCTTCCCATGGCCCATTACTTATATGTACTTAAAAAAAAAAATTCAGTTTGTTGGAAAGACAAATCTTTTCACAATAACTCCAAGATGCAGGTGAAACTCGGTTTTCCTATTTAAATTATGCTCAGTTTTCATTCCCCTCTTTGTCTACATTCTTCTCCCTTTCCCTCTCTTTTTCTGTCCTTATTTCTGAATGGATTAAAATTAAATTAAATTCTTCAGAAACGAAGGGAGAAAAAAGACACACATGTGCATATCTTATCAGCTGGGTTTTTTTAAATTCTCACAGCTCTAGCAAAAATACTATACACCTAGGTACTGCAAACCAACATTATTTTTGCTGTAAAAACACCACATGCATGTTCTTAGACACGAGTCCACTGTGCAAGATCTTTTCACATGTGCAAAACCAGGTGACATTTCATCACTGTCATGCAGGGATAAATAGAAGAATCATGGAAGAGAAATCCACTGCTCTTCTTGTCTATTTTTCTAGTTACAGATGCTGATTCTTTAGCATCAGGATTGTGCATGCTGATATTAATTATGAAAGTAATTTTCTTATACACCGTCTACTCTAGTGGCTGTTACTGCAGAAGTTTAAATTATTTCAGTGTGACCTGCAGTTGTCCAAACTTCTTACAAAATCAGAAGAAAAACTCACTTCCTGGGCCAATGTCCCGCTGAACCTAATACAAGTACTAATCTACTATCCTATTTCACAGAATCACATAATGGTTGAGCTTGGAAGGGAGCTCTGGAGCTCATCTGGTCCAATCCCCCTGCTGAAGCAGGGCAACCTAGAGCCAGTTGCCCCGGACCATGTCCAGATGGCTTTTGAACTCCTCCAAGGATGGAGACTCTATAACCTTTCTGGTCAACCTGTGCTAGTGCTCAGTCACCCTCACAGTAAAAAATGTTTCCTGGTATTCAGATGGACCCTCCTGTGGTGTAGTTTGTGCCCATTGCCTTTTGTCTTGTCACTGGACACCACCGAAAGAGCTGCTCCATCTTCTTTACACCCTCCCTTCAGGTATTGATACACATTGATGAGATCTCTCATGAGCCTTCTCTTCTATAGGCTAAGCAGTCCCAGTTCCCTCAGCCCTTCCTCATGAGAGATGCTCCAGTCCTTTAATCATCTTCATGGCCCTTTGCTGATCTCTCTCCAGTATTTGCAAGTAAGGATGGGTTTAAAGCAAAGCAGAGCCTAGATTAAATGTGCTTGAATAAGGCAGCAACACAGCAAGTGAAACAGAAGATAAAAAAAGCTGAGCAAATAAAAAATATCAAAGATAATCTGTTACACCCTGGATTTTGTACATAAAGCCTTAGCACACAGGAATACAACTGGCCTGGGGCATGTTCTGCTTTGTTTCTGATGGGGAGCACAGAGGGAAAACCAGGCATCACAGAGAAGAACTAGCAGATTGGACAGAGCAGAGATGTTTAGAGGTAACATGCATGTGTGAATGCATATGTCCATGTGTCTGTCTGTATGCATGCCTATAGATAGTGGTCTGCTACTGCTAAGGCACTGTAATCTGATGCAAACTGTTTCATATATTAAAAAGCTGCATTAGTAAAAAGATCTTTTCAGAAATAGACAGATGTGGTATCTATGCCAAAAAATGACATTGCAAAGGGATTAACTGTTTAAGTGGTCAAATTAAACAAGACAGAAATAGTTAGCTTCCCTTGGCCTGTAGCTCCTCTGCATGAGGCAGCTTGTCTCAAGTTGCCAATACCTCATTGCTACTAAGGCGAGGAGACAGTAACGTTAGGAATTGGGACATTTCCCAGTCTCTCACAGTCTGACCTTATGCCTTGTAGTCTTATCTGCACTAGGGCAGGATCTCCCAATCTCCCTATGCCTAAACCTGGGCCGTAGCAGAGCGCTTTCCCGGTGTAGCTATTTCTAGAGAACTGTCCTAGCACTTGGCGTAGACATGTTTATTCTGGCAAAACTGCACTTTTGCTGCGTAATATGGGTGAAATAAGCTACCCTGGTGAATACTCAGTTTTGTCATAACTAAGTCCACAGCAGGGACTTTTGCTGACACAACAAGGGATAATACTCTCTGACTGATATTGTAGTTTGTAGTAGAAGCCTGGCCTAAGTCCAGGACTGGGACCTATAACCTGCTTGTTATTATTCTTATTAACAGTCTTATTTAGATTAAGGCACTGGCCTGATACTTGATTCAGGAGATTAGGAATACCGATGTGCACGTGGAAGAAAACATAGGGGCATGCAGATGTGCTCCAGCCAAACCGAGAGCTATTCCAACACAATTGTGATGTATCTGGCACTCAGCTTTACTCTTCAGAGCAAGCTCAGCTATCTTTGGACAGCACTGCATTCTGCCATGAGACTAATAGGTCTTTTAAAAAAGTATTAGGTGGTGTGAGGAGCATCAGCTTTTTTTTTTTCTTCTTCTTTCTTCAGCAGGAAAACCTCACTTTATAATTACCTATTCAGCCACTTGCTTTAGTCTCAAGTTCCATAGCAAAGTAAGTGAAATGTGCTTTAGTCCTGTGTTAGCAATACCAATTTACGGTATAAAATGAAGGAAGCAGCTCTCAAAGTCAGCCTAATATTTCCAAAGACTGTACCTGGTCTCCTCTCCCTCCCTCTTGTCCAACTGTTTAATTTTCCCAACCTCTGTGTGTGCAAGTCCTGTCACTTCACTGCCTACTGTGCCAATGCACAGCTCTTGGAGCATCTTGAGCTAGGTTATTCAGCCCAATCTGCTCAAAAACACAAGGGCTTCATAACCATGGGAAGGTGTGCTCCTTCCCACTCCCATTTCACCTATCAGCCACAGTGCAGTCATAGTGTTTTGTGATAGATATGGGCATTCCCCATGTAGTATCCCTATTTCTCACACAATGTATCCTAGATGGTTCACTGACCCTACCGTGGACCACGTATAATTATCATGCCAGAGACACCAATTTAAATCTGCCAGACTCTTTACTACCAAAGCATAAAAAATAGATTCTGCAAACCTCCTGCAAATCTTAAACAAATTGCCAGAGATTGTTAAAGTCCCTAAGTAGAGAAAATTGGCTTTGCAACCACAGTAAATCAGAAAAGGAATAACAAATGAGTTGGCAACATTTGCTACTGATACCAGGTTCTGAAAGATAACAAAAAACATTTGCAGAAGAATTATATGGCATGGAGTGGCTGGATGCTAAAATGGTAATGAACATGCAGCCCTGCACAGACCGAAAGGGGGTCACTGAAGAACTTACTAGCACTTCCAAGGAATGAGATCTGGAGCCATAAGAGATGTGTTTAGGAGAACCTCAGTTCACAGTCAAGTTAGACCGTAAGGAATTATTAGGAAAGAAAAACAAAACTGAGAACCACCCTACGGAACCAGATCTGCATGGCCTTGAGTAGCTGGCAGAAAACCTAAAGAACAGGCCAAATAGAGAAGAAGAGAAAATAGAGAGAACCATATCCACAAACTCTGAAAGCACCAGTCAATACAGCTGGAAAAAAATGTTCTGGATAAAGAACTGCAGCCAGAAGAAGTGGTGAGGTGCAGTTATATGAAAGTAGAGCAGTTCTGAGTGGACTTTGTCAAAAACATGCTTGCACAAGCAGTATCTTCAGTGTCATTCACAAAGCTGCTAGTTTCAGTGAAGCTGACTTTATCCAAAATAATTATGCATTTTTTTACTTTTAACTATTCTCTAGATTTACAAAAATAGCAGCAGCAGCTCCAATCTTCTACAGCATCTGCCTCAAAGTCAGCTGGATGTACAGACAGGGATTCACACATGCAGCCACTGGAGCCGTATCCGAAGCCTGGTGGGGTACAGCGAAGGCAGCAGCTGCAGAGCCTGCAATGAGCCAGGGGCTGCCCCAGCTGCACGTGACCAAATTACGAATTCAGCAAATTGCTGGGAAAATGCTGAGTACAATACATCATTGATTCTGTATTATTGGTGCTACATTTCTCATTTATGTTGTCATGTCTGACTGTCACTGTAGCTTTGATCATAGAGGGACCTGGCAAAGGACCGTTCTAACTACGCTTTGTATCGTTCTTTCCGTGAGCTGCCTCGACGTGGTCGGTATCTCCCTGTACAGGTTGCCTGTTTGCCACATGTTATCCTTATGTATACAGACATATGCACACGTCGATTAATAAGTTAATTTAGCGCAAGAATTCGATGGTGAGACAGAAGACCCCAAGAGAAAAGTTCTTTCCTGTTGAGATAAAGCAGCAACTCTGTTAGCTTAAGCCAGGAGAGACTTTTTTTACATTACCCAGAATTGCTTAGACTGAGATTTTCTGAACATCTATGCATTTGAAAAAGACTAAACTATTTGAAAGGAGCTATTAGCATGCATGCTTTAACTTCACTTCTTTTTCATGTTTGGCTCTTACGGAAAAATACCAGATTTTGATATGAACATCTGTTTCATGTTTTTCTAAATGTGAACTTAGTATGAAAATTAACCCCTGAATTTTTGGTTTCAGCAGCCTTCTAGCTCTTCAGCATGCATTCAGGAGCCTTGTCTTCCTCGTATTGCTAGGAATTCGTCTCACCCTATGGCTGCTTTGTCCTCTGGAAATAACTTGGCCATCACTGGGTCTGTTCAAATGTTTAATGAAGGTATTTTTCACATAGTTACCATTAGCAGTTGTTGCTTTTTTTTCACTGAGGCATTCCAATAGAAGTAACTCAGCAGTCTCATGCAACCTCATTCAACTTTTATCCCAAGAAAAAGTAGGGAAATAACAATCATCATATTTGCTCTTTCCAGAAATGTATTTTAGTCACTAACAGGCCTAGCCAACTCCTGAGCCAACAAAACCAGACCTTTGGTACCTCCTGCTTCAGGCTGGCTCAGGAATTGCTCAAATGTGATCTTTCTTTTTTGACAGATTGGCAGTTCCCATCCAGAGTTAAAGGGGGACTATTCAAGGGGGAAGAAAAGAACTAAATAAAAAAAAAATCTTTTATGCATTTTAAACTCTTCAGAATGTTTGACTTTGACCGGGGTGAGTTTCCGGTTTGGCTATCTGTGATCATAACGAGGTTCTACATCAGCTTATGGAAATGGTAAGTATAATCCTGTTACTATAAAACCATTTTTCTTTTACCACAATGAGAAAGTTTTGCACATATTTGCACTGAGGACTTAAAAACTCCAGCTGTAACATCTTTCAAAGCTAATGAGACACTGTTAATCTCCCCTTCAAATGTATAGATGATGTAGAGGGTTTTCTTTTAATACCTGTTCATGTTTTTTTTTACATACTAGCATTGTATTTCTGAGGCCATCAGTGACATCCAGTGGCGGACTAGATTAAGCCTAGACATGTTTTATAGACATCTGTCTACTGCTTTCCTTAGTAAAAAAAAAAAAAAAAAAATCAATAAAAATGTTAACCACGCAGCTGACTTGTTTAGCTTAATTCTCACACAGGTGTGATGGGAATCTGCCTGGAGAAAAGCTCACAGGATTGGATGCTCACTCTGTTCCCTCCCTTTGAACTGGTGAAACCCAGGTGTTTAACGAGAGGCACAAGGATGTGATTTGGGCTCTGCCTTCTCTGTCAGTATCATTGAGGTGAGTCAAAACTGAAGCTGCAATCTCTTGGGATTTGAGTTGGTGCAAAACTATAACTTGACTTTATTCTTCTTGATGCAAGCAAACATGAATCTTAATATAAGCGTGTCCTGTCCTCTCGGCTTCGTTAATGGGATTTTGGTTTTACTATTTTAAATGAGCCAAATCATACATCTGGATAAATAACAAGTGTGAAGCACTACAGAACAGGTAAAACTCAGCACTACAAAAATGTTAGTCATACTGTATCTTACAGAAATGTGAAAACAAAATTAGGTGCAGTAACAAATTTTCAGTGCTGAATTTTAGGCCTGCTTGCAGTGAGTGACCATGTTATTAACTCTGTTAATATCCATCATTGGGTAAAAAAGACGTGTTCTGGAGAAGGTGGTCGATGACATTCAGTGGTGACAGCAGGGCAGCACACGGGAGCTGTATCTGGTCCTTGCAGTGCAGCCCTCACTGGGGGTGGTGAAAGTGCGTGTCCACCCCAGGCACCCCCTCCTCCTCTCTATCCCTGGGGGCACCCAGGGCGCCGAGCTCAGCTGAGTCTTGCTGTCCACAGGTAAGTACGCAACACGTGGTGAAAGTGAACAGGAGTGATGTTTGCCCTCACATGGTTAGCCCATGCAGAGTATAAAATGATTATATTTTTGTTTGTAATAGATCTCTTTAAATAGAAAGGATATGAAAGGAATAGAAGTCAAGAACCAAAACTTTTGGTGTGCAGTTCCCAAGGCACAGGGACTTCAGTTGCGGATTTAGCACTACAAACCATGGACAATAGTAACAAGGGTTGCTACCATTGTATTCCAACAGCAGCAGTAGTCATTGTGCTACTAACATGTCTGTTTTGTGGTGCCTCTCATCTTTTACTAGATAGACAATTTTCCTGTGACATCTGCTCTTTGCAAAAAGTTGAAGAGCCAAATGCAGTACATTGGGAAAGGACATTCATGCCAGCTATACCATTGTCATATTTGTGATTTATTTTCTCCCCATTATCCTTTCTCCATAGCTGGCACAAACTAAAGAAACAGGGCTGCTTATGAAAAATATTTGCGGTCATCAGAAACAAGAAGAAAAAATAATAAATTCCAGAACTGTAGTTTAGAATAAAGTGGTTTACTTCTGGGAAACATAGTATAAGTATGAAGTAGTAGTGAACAAAAACTAAATGTCTGTTGTTCATTAGTCTACCAGATAGTGAGTTAACAATGCTTCATGGATGATAGCATGTAAAGATGGAATCTGTGTTCATGTATACTATTGAGGAGGGGGAAGAGCATCAATGAAACTGAAACTCCCTATTTAGACTCATACTATCAGAGAAGGAACCACCCCTTTGTTTACAGTATTTTAAATTCCTATGAATACATAAATAATCTGCATTTAATTGGTAAAGAGAGGCCAAAACCAAACCCCTGGTTTTATAAGCTTACATATTTGAAGTGCACTAAATAAACTTTAAATTAAAAGGTAATGGATGTTTTCTAAGCATTTTTGGTTCTTGCCAAGGACAGACTGACTTACAGGGCAGACAGCCATAGCAAATATGCCACCTTCTCATTGTAGGCAGAAATTTTTCATTGTCTCTTCATACAATCACAGTTCCACTTTCACCTCTACCCTTTCCACAGTAGCCAGCAGCCACTTAAATGGCAGCCTTGTGCACCTGGCTGCCAGTGAGCAATGGTGAGGGACTGCAAATACATACAAATAAACACTTGTAGATTTTATATATATATATAGTATATATATAGAAATTGTTTTTCATGCCAAGCATTTGTCCTGAAAAAGCACTTTAATGAGTCTGTTGGTGTCATTACAAATATCAGCATTTAGATTTAGAGTATGAGCGCCTTCATTTTTTTTCAGTGGGAGACCAGCAGCTTCCTCCAATTTCACAGCAAAGAGAAAGGGCAAAGCTTGCGGAACTTCTACAAATGAAATACAGGAAAATTGTTGTGGATCATTTCTGTAGTAATTCCCTCTGAAAGCCAGTAATACATTTAGAAACTAGCAATTATACATGCAAGGCATCGTTACTGGCAAGTAGCACTGCAATGAAAGGCTGTATAGTTGGTATTGCGGTTACTGTCGGTTTGCTCTGTTCTGCTATATGGTTTCCTTTTTATGTATCATGTAAAGATATTTTGATGATGTTTCACCACTGTAATATACAAACATCACTTTCTATGAGGCAGAAAATTAAAATCCAAGGTAGATACCCAAAGGCATTGAGAAAAATATGTTAGCTACTTTCTTTATGCAGTTATTTAAAGAATCTCATAAGAAAACTGACATAGTTAAGCCAACAGTATTCATTTGGACAGGATAGTTGAGCTCAAGATCTTCAGCTCACCATCAGCTGCATATTCAGCTCATTGCATGGAATTTTTACAATGTTTTCTTTGCACTGTGATGATAACACACGGTTTAAAAAGGTTTGTCTCAGTTTTGGTCTAGGCAAACTTAAAGCAATTATGGAATTAATTATTGGCTATACAGCTGTTTTCCCCGTGCCCTGCCAAAAGTAAGCCGAGCATACAGTCTTCCTTGCACAAAATGCTGGTGACAAAGCAAATCTAGCATGCTCAGTGCAGTACAGAAACAGCAACTCTCATCATATAGCCAAAGTAGAGGATTACAAGCAAATGCTTGCCAGGAAAGCTGCCATGCACCCAGCATGACCGTCACTCTGCAGCCTTTAGGCGTGTTGTCAACACACCTCTGGGATCTGTAACGTGTAATATATGACAGTCAGAGATGCAGATTGGTTTGTGCTTACAAAGCATTTGCCCCCTCTTTAGACCACCAAATCCTCAGCCCCACAAGCTGCCTGCAGCCAGGGAGAGGGACAGGAGTGCCTGTCCCAGACCTGGTGTTCCCAGCATGGCAAGGCTGCTGTGGCCACACGCTGCCTGCCTCTGCCCTCAGGACAGGACCACCCAGCTCCTCTGCAGGAAGAAGGCATGGGCACAAACCTAACCTGTGGCTCGAGTGCATTTCTCTTAGTTTGGTTCCTTTGCTTTAATCAAAACAGCCAACATGCACCTTTTTCTGCTAAGACCCTGTAAAAGTGCCAAGCAACTTTGATGCTCTCAGAGAAATTCAGGAGCCTGTGGGACAAAACACAGCTCCCATGAAGAAGCAAACTGGGCTGAATTTAAAGCTGCAGCTTAAACAAATGTCATCTGCAAGTGCTGCAGTTCAGCAGAGCGCTTCCTGATGGCTCTCACCAAAACCATCATCTCATTCAATAGTCCCCACAGCGTCTCAGCAGAAAAGCATGTACCCTTCCAGTGTGCCGCACACTATTATCACCACTTGTAAATGGAGAACTTCAGGCGAAAAGGGATGAGAAGTCAGACTTTCAAAGACAGTGCTAATTCTCCATTGTTACATTTGCAATCCATTGGATCATATAAATCACCTGATCAGTGACCAAAACCAATACCACATCACTTCAGAAGCTAACCACACCGGCGCTTCTGACATTTGAATAGTGAACCCTTACAGTAAGTAGGTTATGTACTATTCAAAAAGCAAAACAATATTTTGAAGAAATGGCAAGTAATTTTGAATGAATAGACTGGACAATTAAAAAAAAAAAGTGTGAACAAAAAAAAATAACTTCTTCTTAATTGTAGTTTGTACTTTCAGCCTTAACCTCTGTACAACCAAATCACATATCTAGGTGTTTGCACTCTGACTGTCCTCACCATAGCTTTACTCAACAGCTGGCAGAATTGTTGGGGTTTTTTCTTTTGAGTATTGTTTTCATCTGGAAGAATTATATTAGGTATAGAAGTGGTAATAGGGATCTTTTTGGAACAATATATTTGTTTTCTAATGAAGTGTGTTTTATTATTATTCTCCTCTGTAAGTGAAATCTGAATTGGTCCTATAATATCTGTAAAATTGTGTTTCCATGTCTAACCCTCACATTGCTTCTAGCTTTCAGTGACTTTCAGTAACTTGTCCAGTGGCTCCCTGCAAATCTGAAAATCTCTGTGAATGCAATGCAACTCTCTGAGGATCATTTTAGAAGCACAAATACTTTTGATTTCAGTAATAGACAAGGCAGAATCTAAAAAACATTTTGGGATATTTATTTATACAGCACAAATGGGCATAACACTGTGTATCATGCTGTTGGAGTTTTAATTCCCAAACTGCATCTTGGAAATTCAGAGCTTTTTCCCTCCTACAGTGAAGCCTGACTGTTGCAGAAGCAGAGAGAAGCAAATGAGATTTTCCTAAAATGGTATGAAAGTTATCAATAACTAAAAGACCACATTTCACCCCTCTGGTACATATAAATCTGAAATGACCTGGGTGGTTTCAGCTGAGTCATTTCCAGTTTGCACCAACATATCTGACACTGGAACCCTGCTTCTCCGTGGTATTCATCAGCCGCTATTCCTATCTGCATTGGTCATTTTGGGCACAAGGATGGGACTATGTGCCCCCACATGTTGCATCATACCTGCAATCTGAGCACACATCTGCTGTGGTCCAGTAAAACATAATAAGCTTTACAAATAATGTGCACGAGCCTAAATTTGTAGTCCAACACTCACTGGCTCAAGCAGCCCAGATTACAGGTGAGGTCTGTAGATGGTAACACCTGTGTCCAGTGGGTGTTTGAAGTGAGGATGGGACAACCAGACAATTAAACATGGGGTTTTGATGTTGGTGGTTGCTTGCCTGCTTGCTTGTTTGGGGTTTTTTTACATCTCTGAAGAATGACAAAAATTTGTAAAGCAGAACTGGGCAGACAGTTTGCTGGCACAACAGGAAAATAATGGCAGTGAGCAGATGTTAGGACTGAATTTTCAGCTACCCCAAAACAAGCAAGAATTAACTTGGATAAAGCTTGCTCTTTGGGGCCAGACAATTATTTCATTCCAAAACCTGAAGTGTTTAGGGTTTAGTTTCTTTTTTGAGCAAAATAATTTGTGGCTAGCTTTTGTTGACCTGAATAGGTGAGGGTTGTTTTTAATAAATCAACTGCCCCAAAACTTCATCCGCCTCAGCTGTAGCAGTCAATTTTACACAGAACGACTCCTTGCAGAGCAGTGGAAGTTCGTCCATCATTCCTCCCCACTGATGCAAGAGAAATAGTGGACCCCACCGTGCTTGGGACAGCATCTCCGTGTGAGTCCAAACGTGTGAGAGCACTGATCCCTGCAGGGCAGCCGGGAGGGCTGGGCATCCCCACCTGCCCATTCACTTGCTTTTCCAGTCATAAAATACAGTGCCATTTGCACTGAGCTCAGATCAAAAATAGCCAAATTAAAGAGGAGAGGAAATAAATAGCAGTAGTTACATAAAGTGTGTCAGTGAAAACAGGAAGGATTTAGATATCTATTTTAGGGTGATTGTGTTGCTTTCAGTGGTTTAGATTAAGCAGCTCTAATCCAGAGAGAATCTGGGACTGAAATGCGGAGGTAGGGATTTGTTTCCTTATTTTTTTTTAAGATCCTCACCAACCACTTCTCTCTCATTACTGTCCTTAATTAAGAACACTACCTCCTCTGAGGTTTAAATGTAAATGTATTAGACTGTATCATCAGCTTGAGTAAAGGAAGATCTGGCCCAATATGTTTTTCCTAACTATTCCTACTATAAGAATGCCTGAACATCAAATACTAAATACGCAATACTTTCTTCTTCAGCAGATAATATACTGTCCTATCTGATCACTGTTGTAACAAATTATGCAACATCAAGAGACAGGCAGAAAGAGTTCATGCTCCTGAAGTAAAGCCACTCACTTAGCACCTGTTAGTGCTATTACTAAAGACTAATCAATTCTGATTAGTAAAGAGGAGACAATTGCAGCAGACACAAAATTAAAATATGTTTTTTTTTCTGCTGATGTTTTCAACAGTGCTATTTTTATAATCATCTTGGAAAACTTAAGATGAAGAGCTGGCCTGGAGTACCCAGCAGATACACAAGACCCAGTGCTTACCTCAGTTCTAATAAACCGACCTCTGTGGCAATTCTTTTTGCTTCACACTCCAAAATGACTGCACAGGCACTGGTTATAATAAATATTAGTTGTGCTTGCCACACCATGCCGGCTAGCAGATGCACTTTAAAAGACGAGTAATTATAAACTTCCAAGATTATTAGATTAGATTAGCAAAAATACAGCTGCAAAACAAAGTAGACACCAATTTAATTACCATGCTAATTTTCTCTTGGTATGAGAAATACTGACTATACTCCTGTAATTACTTGCTCTACACATCAAACCTTGCTAATTTTACTATTTAAGTTGCTAAAGCATTTTAAAAGGTGGAAACTGCATTGCAATTGTGAAGTATTATGCTGAAACAGCCTGTGAATATTATGCAGTTCTGAAATCTTAAAAATGCAAAAACTAACTTTCATCCTTTCTAAAGGAAAGAAAACCTGGAGCTGCTAAGCACTATGGAAAATACAAATATATTTTACCTAAATATGTCCTCTCTTCTATTAAGAACTTCTGAAATTTTTAGTAATTGCTGCAAAATGAAATAATTTAGTGAAAAATCTGGGGATTTTCTCCT
>VXBL01002274.1:881820-914416 GCA_013400195.1 Aramus guarauna
TTTTTTTTTTTTTTTTTTTTTTTGGTAGCCTTTTCTTTTCCTTCCCTTTTGGAGTTTCTCCCAGTCAGTTATTTGTCCCATTAACAGCCAAAGCACCCCCCACCAGCTAATCTCACCTTTGGGAGAAAAGCAAAAGGCTGTGGACTGCAAAATACAACACTCTCCTCACCACCTTAGAAACAAAGGACTTCTTTGTATTTTTTTAATATGGTATCCATACACATATGCTTAGGTACACAGGATTTTTTTTTTTTAATGATCAATTATTTGGAGGCATTTTAAGTTTGGTGACATATTAGAGTAATTTTAAGAGAGGGAGATTTTTTTTTTTCCCAACAGTTGTAGAATAGCACGCACTTACTAAGAAATCTGTTCCCTATACAGTATTTAAAAGCTGGTAGAGAGCAAACAGTGAGCACCTCTGTTTTAATTCAGCATTCAACCTTAAATAAAGCTTAAGTTCTTATAGGCCCCATAGTAACTAAAGGTAAAAGGCTTTTCAAATTTCAGATCATGCAGTCCTTATGTCAAAACTATTTAGTGCGGACCTTATGATCAGACTTTCAAATAGATTCTGATCTTTGTTTAGAAACCATCTGGCCAAAGAAAAATAGCCAACTGTTTCATCTCTCTGGGTTTTTTTTTTCTTTTTTCACCCCACCCCAAAAATATGTTTTGAGATCAGCATTCCACTTTTCATCCCTTTTTGTCAAATGTGATAAAGGACTTTGAAACATCCAGTGCATGTTCGTTACACGTAACAAAGTTTGTGTAATCGTGCTTGTAGCAGTAAAATCCCATATTCCTTCCCTTTACAGATGGTGCAGTAATTGTAATTTAGCTATCTGAATATAACTCAGGGAGTGAAAAAGGTACGCAGTTTGCACGCGTGCTAGCCCACTCTTTTACAGAATTTCAAATGTAACCAGTTTTTTGGTTGTATGGTCACATTAAAATTCCCCTTTTGCAACACTTTATGCAAAAACCAAACACCTGGATTCAGAGTTTCCTAAAGGAGTCATCTCAAAATAGGTACTTTCTGCCAAAATGTCACGAAGATTTATGTGCTTACATTCACGGATTAAATTGAGGACAGGTGGGAGAACATTCAAGTATGAGAAGGAATGATAGCAAATTTATGTGTTAAAAAAAAGGGAGGGAGGGTAGTTATTATGATTTCTGGTGGTTTAGAAAAAACACACATAGATTTTTGTAAAAGGGAAGGTACCATGCCTGGAAAGCCATCCTTCAGCAGTGAAATAATTATCTATGGGATTGTATTTCCTTAAAACGAAAATAGAGGCATTCTGGAATTCAAAACATACTGTCTCCACTACAACCGCGACACTGAATGGCACTGGGATGCCGCGCGGTGTGTCGGAACAGATGTTCATGGGGAGGACTCGCAGTGTATCAGCACGGCGCGTGCAGGCACTAAAACACTGCTGCTCGCTTTCCTTCCCTGGCCAGGACAATTGTCCCTCCCCCAAGGACGCCCCTTCCCACCACAGAGGAGACAGCGACGACCGCTGCAGAGGAGACGGATGGTACCGCCGTTCCCCAGAGCCCCTCAGACAAGGCGGCCCTGCAGAAAGCCCGTGCACAAGTCACGGAGCACCAGTGCAGCACCTTACCTCGGGGGGAGAGGAGACTCAAACCAGGTAAGATGAAGTCAAAGCAACGAGGACACCAAGTCGTATGTGAATTTTTTAAAAACCATCTGATTAGTATTTCAAACACCTTTGTACACCTAAGTAATCTTAAAGTGTGATCACCTCATAACTGGCCTGCTAGAAATGGATGCTGGAGTCTGATGAACATCATCTTATCTGGATTTGGGGATGGGGGGCTGTCCATTCAAAGTCCTGCTGTGTCCAGACCCTATATAAAGCTCTTACAAACTACATTTTACACGGAAGAAAACTGTAACACAGCTCAATAGTCAGCCAAGCCAACTGCGGTTTTAGTCTCTCTAAAACACCACCCCAACTACTATCAGCATCCATAGCTACGATACGTTGTAAATAAAGCTGTTCAGCGGGCACTAAATTCCTTTTAGATTAAAATTAACATTATTCCAATCCATGCACCAAAACCTGGCCAGGTATACATTATGTTCCTTTAAACAGTGGTGCAATGAAGATCAACATATTCCAGGCTTTTAAATCACAAAAGATGATTACACGGGGGCGAAGGAAAACTGAAGCATATCGACAAGCTTGCTTCCTGCCCCCCCCAGGAAATGACTGTAGATGTAGGCAGTCTAGTGTTTCACAGAAGTACTGTGTTTTATCTAAATAAATATATAGCTAGGAACAGTCATGAAGGTTAAAGGGCATCTGCAAAGAGAAAACTATGATTCCCAGACTCTTTGTTAAGTTTATTTAGTAGAGGGACTAGAGAAAGTTTCAGATTGGGCTGTAAAGTGCTAATAGTCCAACTAGATAAATGTTAGCTTCCCAAGTCTGGATGCCAGAAGAAACTGTAACATGGTTAAGAGCTGACACAAAATTCTTCTATCCAAGAAAAACATGTTATTCTGCACAAAAATTAGGGTATAAAGTATTATATCTCAGTATAACATTGACTTGTTATTCTTTTTCAATTTCTAGCCTTCAGGACAGTGCAGTGTTATTGGTCTATATAAATCCTCCCAAGCATAAATTTATTTTTAAAATTGTTAAGTGGAAACCATCAACCTAGGCTTCATAATTTAAAATTTATTTTTATTCACTGTTGCCTATAATTACTTCTTAGAAATTTAAAGCTGAAATAGGTTTCCTCTCTAAATTTATTTTTCCTGTATCACACATGCATAAAGACTTACCAACATAGAGCACTTGCACGAGTTCTGAGCCGCTGGAATTGCTCTTCTGTCCAGAATTGAATTAAATTATTTACACAGGGACCGTGATGGCAGGATTAGGCCTTAATTACAGCAACACTTTCACAAGCAAAACAGATTGAATTTAACAAGTTTATCATTGGTAATCATTAACAACAACCTGTTCAGTAAGTATTTCACAATTAATTTCACAACATGCATCAGGTAATGCTCCAACCAGGGACATTTTTGCCTGTTCAGTTGCCCTGTACCACGAGTTTGGTTCCTGACCACGATCAGGGTAACTCTAGGCCATCTGGACCCATCTGTTATCTCTGCAATCTGAGAGAAGGGTTATTTTTAAAACTACGTCTACTCATTTCATCCTCCAGGTACAACTGACGCTTCTAGGAATTAATTATAACACAGCATTTCCTGTCTAAGGCTCGCTGGTTTAACACAACCTCTGGAAATATTTCAGTTAGACTAATATGCTATAGCTACCTTGTTTGCAAACTCTTTGGAAAGTGGCAGATTCAAAGCATTCTGTCTCCCCCGTAGGATGTTAAATTTTGTATCTACATGGTGGGATCAAATTGTGTCCCCATTTTCACCTGTACAATCACACTGAAAACAGTGGAAATAGGTAAGAGAAAAAGAAAGCAAATGTTAAGTGAGGTCATTCCTCCTTTTTTGCTCAGCGATAAGAAGATTTCACATAGCAACGCTCTCTGGGAAGCAATCCATTTTAGACCAAATTAGTCCCAGTGGTAATGTTGATTTTTAGCAACTGTGTTGCACCAGGGATACATTTAATCCCACTGTTCTTTGTTGTTCTCATTAATAAGCCACATTATGTCACTCAGTCTGCATGCAAAAGTATCATTACTGTTATTTAATTACTTTGTTTTTGTAAGAAAAACTACCAGATTTGGTTGCGTATAACCAGTAAATGTGGCCAAATCAAAGTTGTGCACTCCAACCCAAATATTTTTTGCTTTGTTTCTACACATATAATTGCATGTAATTTATAGTTGTGTACAGAATTTTTATGATAAAACCTCATTAATCACAAATTCATCAATGCAGCAAAAATACATCCAAGCAAACGTGGTATAATGTTACAAACATAAGACATGTTTTAGCATGGAAAGAGGCCAGGATCCCCATCTTCATCTATCCCCTAATGTTACATAAATGACTAAGTCATCATATCAGTGGTTTTCACATGGAAATACAAACACCACTGAAATTCCATACGCTATAAATGGCCGTGACTCTAGAGTGCTTAAAATTACCAAGAGTACCGTACGAATAGTGTACACAACATCCATTGAAGGATGAGAACAGGCAAGGCAGCGCCGGCAGCGCGGTGCAGTTGATACGGGGCATTAATTGCCATCCCGGCTCCTGCTCCCGGGCGCGTTTCCACCTCCCCTGTGCCCTCACGCACAGGTTCCTTCCGACCTCTGGCCGGTCGGTTCCCTCCAGCTCCTGCAGTGCCTGTTGTTATACTCCTGTCACTCTGGTTATTTAGCTCTGAAGACCTAGCGTGCATGTGTACAGCTCCTGAGAGAATAGGGTCTCGAACTTTTTTTAGCTCCTGAAGCCCTACTCTAGCGCTAATTAAAAATAACCTTTCATTAGGGCACTGTGGACCCAGCTTCGCGCTCTTCCGCAGCAGCGAAGAGCTGAAGTCAGCAGAGTTGCTCCTAATCCGTAGCAGCACCCAGGTGAGAAAAATTTTGCGTTTGCAACTATCTGTGCTTTTGCAACTAAACCAAAGCCAGGCTATATACTGATCTAATTATAGTCCTTAAATCAGCAGCATGTTACCAGCTCAGGGTCTTTTTAACTTCAGAGTCTCGAGAAGACAATTCACAGACAAGCGGTGGTTGTGAAATCCAGTCAGGCAAGACATGCCTCTAATTTTGAAGCAGAAATCCATTCTATGTTGATGGCACTATTGGCTCAAATATCATATTTACATTCTAGTTTTTAATGGCTTGCAGTTAGGAATCAGACAAGCTGTTCTGTAGGTGGTCTAAATTATATCCTGTGTGCACGCTGCATGCTGAGAAGCGTTTGCTGATCTAACAAATGATAAAAGACTAAGCAATCACCCACTGAAAGTCTAAATCTTTACCCTGGCAAACCTTACACTGATTTTTCACAGGAGTTTTGCTTGAGTAATGACTGTAGAATTTGGCCCATTTTACCACACCAGCATCAGGACCCCTGTCTCTCCAGTGCATTTGAGGTATTTAAAGCTGATTCACATTATTGCAATAACCAAAAATCTTACAATCTTTTAGTCTTTCTTAACCTCACATTTCTCTGTGATGAAGGTATTTTCTCCATTTAACAGAGAGTTAATACAGGTTTTAGCTGTATCTGATTACCTAAAATGTAGATGCCTGCCTTGCAGGATTTTCAGGAGTATGTGAGTGCCTGTCTCTCACTAAAATCAATGAGAATTAAGTCCTAAATGTCTCTAATGAGGCATACCAAAGTGACTGATGAAAAAAAATCACATTAGACGGCTTTGACAAAGCAGGAGACTTACTCTGCCACTCATATGGCAGAACCGCTACTCAGGTCCCTGCACTTGACTTCTGCTAAGACTGTCATCCTTTCTCTTCACCTCACTTCATGTCACGCACTTTAAAAAAGGGGTCTCTAAGATATGACCCAGTCTTTCAATCTGTGCATAGCTCTGCAGTGTAGGTCTTAATCCTGGCCGAGACCAGGAATTACTGAACTGAATTCATTTAATTCAAATAAATGGTAAAACCTAGAAATTGTAGTGGCATCAGTGGAAAGACTCCACTTGCCATTTTTGTTTTTAATTTCCTTTTTGAAATAAAAATGCTTGCAAAAGGGCTTTCTTATTCGGGAGGGTGGGTGGGTAAAATTTCTACAAGGATTCTATGACAGGCCCCTGAACAGCATCAAAACCTCACACCTTTGTGCTACAAAAGGTACAAAAGGTGCTAGAAAAGCCTCTGATGCTCTGCTCCCTGCCCAGGAGCCAAGCGGCTCCGGCTGCAGGCTCGTCCCCGGGGCTGTGCACCCCTAAACCTTTTACCTGAAGGTGCTGAGGGCAGAGCAGGCTGCGGCTCCCACCCTTTCTGTACTGGCGGATTCACGCCTGTATCTAGGGCAGCAGGTAAGCAGTGCAGGCAGGGTGGATCTAAGGTTGTGGATCCACAGGCAACACTGGGAGGGAAAGGGGATTAGCTCTGGGCCAGTCCCGGGGCCTGGGCTCACAGGGACACCAGCAGCCCCGGAGGTGTTTCGGAGCGTACCTCCCAGGAATGTGCACTCTGAAAACACACTGGCTAGTGGAAACAATTGGGAGATTTACATCCTGATCCAAAGTAACAGGAGACATCATGTAAGAATAAGATTAAAATGATTAATTTGAGGCAATCACAGGAGAAACAGCCCTTTTTTATGTTACTTTTTCGTAATCCTCAAATAACCCCTGGAAGAAAGCGATTTTCAATTTCCTTCAACACCTGCTAATATGTTTGAGATACATGTTGTAGTCCTTATTCCTCCTTCCTCTATCTTACTGGACTTCAGCTTTGGGGGAGAGATTTCTGTAGCTGTTTCTCTAGCGGAGTTCTGCTTACAGCCAGGAGGTACCAACACTGTGAAAGTCCCTACAGTGTCTCAGCTCTCCATCAGGCTTAGGCACAACTTAAATAACAGTTTAGCAGATAAGGTACTTGCTTGCTTCCTTTCTTTATCCCACCGCCTTCTTACAGAGCCAGTAAAGAGCAGAGACTAGGAATACCTGGGCTACCTCTTCATTCTCGATGAAACAAGGCTATGCTTGTGAATAATCATGGAACCACGGGAGGAAACGCTCCAGCAAGTCCGAATCTGCTGCCAGCCCTACTGGTCAGGCCAAGGAGGGAGCTGGTGGGTCCCCGAGCACGAGCCAACCCTGTCTCAGTGGTGTGCGAGCAAGGAGAGTAGGCAGCGAACCCTGCCCAGGTCCCACCTGCAGGAGCTGCGGCCACAATTCATGGACAGTCCACAGAAATGGAGGTCCTGCACCTTCTCGGAGTAGTTATTAGCAGTATAATAGCTAATATTTTCATTCTTACAGGCAAAAATTACTCCTTTTTTGCTGTTTTTCATAAGGAGCACTACTGAAAGCACATTGGTAGTGTATTGATCTGGATGGTATTTTCAACCTGGGTGCAACAATCTGTTCTTTTCCTGCCCAAGACCTTGGAGAAAGAGGGCAGGACACCGGCACCGTGCCGGTTCTGGCCAGCAGGTGGGTGCTGCCCTGCAGGAGGTCAGAACCTGCAAAGTGGCACCTTTTACTCAGAGAAGGAAGTTTCTTCTTCCAGGAGCAACACCTGCCTCATCTTCATGCCTCTCAGGCCCTCGCCAGCAAAAACTACAACTCTCCGCAGTTGTGTTTCTCCCCTCTTTCCCCTCCGCTCTCGGCTGCCCACGGCCCGGTCCTGCCGAGAGGCCGCAAGTTGCTGCCTCCTCCCAGCACCCCGGATTGAACCGTGAGCTGTTGAACTGATCAACGTGCTCGTCGGTGGGTGCACACAGTGATGTTTTGTCTGCTGCTCCTTCTAACTTGAGTTCATTTGTCTTGGTGTTTCTCACAGATGGTTACAATAAGACTATAAATGGTTTCCCCGCTTTGACAAAAAAAAAAAGAAAAAAAAAAAGGCATCAAAAAAACACTCTCCTTTTGGGTTTCTTAAGTGAAACTTAGATATCTTAGTTAGGAAGTATACTCTGGATCCCATGTTAAACTATTCAGTGAAGTCATTTTGGTTTTGCTCACCTGGATTTTTAAACAGTCAAATCTCTTTGGGATGCAAATGTTTCTTCTGCAATCCAGGAAAGAAAAATCTTTTCTGCAGTGTCTTAGGTGGAAAAGGCTATATACAATAAATACAAACAGGGTAATATTTTCAACACTATCCTTGGGCATTGCAATAATCCTCCCTATGCATAAAAACTAGTTGGCTGTCTGATCTGCTTATATTTGTTTCACTTTTATAGCTTTCTTTTTTTTTCATCTAGCTTCCTAGATCATGATGGGATAATTTCAGGAAGCCTATGGCTAGATTCCCTCCTGCTTGCACTGACTCTCTGCTCTAAACAGCAGGACATCTATTCCACACTAATATAAGACAAATAAGAACAAGTTTTCACTGCAAGTGGTTCCTCTCTTAATTCATTCAGACCTTCTGGGAGAAGGGATGAAAATGGCTTCTGAAATACAAAAGACAGCTATAGCTGACTCTTCACTAGGGTTTGTCATATCCCATTAGCAGCGATCCAGAAATATCAGTGTCATAATGTGTTGGCAATGCCTCATCTTTACTAGGATCATATGAATGCCTATTCATGTTAACGTGCACCCTGTCACTCAAATAGCTACAAAGACATATTGTGTAACAGGAAAAAATTGCTGATGCAGGTAGACTTTCATATTACCAATACGAGTAATGGAATAACATGCTTTATCCTGTAGAGACTGGCACCTATGTCAGCGTACACTAGACCAGAAAATGTCACCATCACAGGAGCTTTCACTATGTCTACAGATTTTACATTTTAGGTATTGTTTCAGCTCCATTAAAATCCCTTGCTACACATGTATTTCACGGCCATAGTGTTTGTTACAGTTCAGATGTAAAATCCCTCTCCTTCACCTAATAACACCACATTTTTTTCCACTTGTATTCAGTTAGGCCCATTTTATTATAGAAACCTCTATGTTCAGTCATTGTAAAGGATTACTATTACATATTCCTATCAATAATTGTTCATTTTAAGGATAAAGTGAGTAGGAATTTGCTTCCAAAGCATTTTCATCAATATACTGTCAGCTTACTGTTGATACCTTTTAATTACAGGGGCTTTTTTCTGGAGATTTATCCTTAAATCTCTTGATAATCCCAGCAAAATCTTGATGCCAACTGATGGACCACTCTCCTTACAGTGCAACTATATCAAGCAAAGAAAAGGATCTAAATGGTTCCTTTCCTTTTTCCTCAATTTAATAACATAAAATTGTTATATGGGAATAGAATTTAGGAAACGCCAGTCCACAAACAAGCAAACTCCCAGTAAGAGACTGGGTTACATGCCTTCCTCCGAACAGAAACAATTCAGCTGCGAGCCTGTGGCATGCAGTTTCATCTTTTAGGAATTTTATTCAGGCTCACAAATGAATATGCATTATTCAGCTTTTGTCCGCAAAGGAAAATACAAAGCCAGCCATGCCTACAAGAGTTCAGAACAGGAAAGAGAGAGAAGCAAAAGAATAGTCTTCAATTTTGAATAAAATCTGGAAGTTAGGTGGCTGAGCCATCGGAAATATAATTGCAGTTGCAAATATTCTAGGGCTGCGCGGTGAAATTTAATAAATAAATAAGAAATTGGGTGCGAACACGGCGTTGATCTGGGCATTCGGCAAAGTGCCACCTCTTACAGACCTGCGGAGGTTTTGTGCACATTTTCCTGATTGAATGCTATTCTCCCAGTCAGTCAGAGCGCAGCGCGCGTTGCCAGAAATCATTCATCAGCCCCTTGCAGAAAGGGCTGTCAGCTAAGGCTACAGGCCGAGCGCCAGGCTGTCAAGTTTTGGGCTCGCAGCCAGTCTGTCATGGTTTGAGGCTGGTAGCCAAGCAGTAACTTTGATGTTTAAGGGGTTAGCCAACTGGTATGTGAGGGTGGCCTATCAGCTCAGAAATAATATACCGCACTCAAAGGTCATGAGTTCTGAAACTAATCTGGCTGTTATAATATTTCTAATAAAAACTGAGGTAGACATTTTATATTGTAAAAAGTGTTCAAATTATTTCAGTATTTGTTTTGATTAAAATTTCCATTACACGTGCTTTTCATTATGCAACTCAATTAGTATATAAAAGATTTTCTGTTTAAAATGTTCAAATGAGCATAATTGTTCAATTTGGAAAGATTACAATGCTTTTATTTAATTAACACTGCAATAAATACTTCATTTTGTAATGAACCCCATACTTTTGGGCCATTAACCATTCAATAAATTTACAGTATGGAAGGTTCTTTATGAGGAAGAAGATAAATAAAGCTATTTAAATGAATGTGCAACAGCTCTGATGCTAAGCAGCAAATTATAGCTTTTTGCTTCCCATCCACTAGAGTTGTACCTCGATTACAAACATATGGGAATGCAATAAACACTATACATTTCAATTACTATTTTGAACATGCGTTACACAACACTCTTTCAAATTCGCTATGTAGAAACGCAGTCCGTGTTCGTGGCATCTTCCCAGAAGAAGAAGATGAAATAAATTTTCATCTGCCTTTCACCTTCCCCTTCTCCCACCCCATCCACAGCTTCTTCAGTTCTGCAAACCCGTGCTGGAATTTCCTGGTTTAGATCCGATCATTTGTTTCTTCATGAGAATAAAAAGAATCAAAAAATCTCCCAGCTATTTGACAGTTTCTAGTTGCAACAGCAGTACGATGAAGGAAAATCCCCCGGCAGTACTGCAGGACGGTGCGTTCAGATACACACCAAGGAGCGAAGTAACAGCGAACAGGGTTCTAGCCGGTAACAGGAACGTAGTGCAAACCCTAGCTCTCCCGTCGGATCACGTACTCACATCCCTCCATCCTGAGGCCACAAGTGTGTCTGAACCAGTAAAGCCGAAAGAGACTCGAGAGGTGGAAGTGGCTCTGGCGGGCACTGGAAGCGCTGCGCAGAGTCAGGTGGAAAGCAAGAGCCTGGACTCCCCACACGCGGGGTGATCCGAGCCCACGGTGACTGACGGCAAGGCGTTAAGCGCCTTTGAATCCCAACAAAATCAGCGGAGCGGGGTGCTCGCAGCACTGCCGAAGCTGCTGAGCATCCTGTTTCGTCCCAGGCTGCCTGGGAGCTGCTGCCGGCCCGCGGCCGTCGCCCTGCTGGGCAGCTGTCATGGAAAAGGGCTTCACTCCTGTCAATATTTTGTGTGTGTCGTGGTTGTAGGCAAAGAGGTAAAATGGGATGGCAAAGCTCTTTTGCATTTACAGGGCGGCTCAGCCCAAAAAAGCTCCTAAAACTCTGGTTTGCCAAAAATGGCAACGTAACCAGGACCAAAATCTAATTTGTGAACTTCAGTGGGAAAATGTTACAATCCAGAATCTTTAAATGAAAACAACGGAAAAAAAAACCCACCCAAAAACCCAACCCAAACAAACAGAAAAACAAACCCAAGAAAATACTTTGTAAATGTCTTAGACTTTGCTTTTTTCAGACTTTTAAAAAAGGCTGGACAGCATTTTTCTACAGTGTCCACCAGAGCCCTTTCAGATGTTGCGCTGTGTTTACAGTATCAATTGTTTACAATAATTATGAAATTAAAATAAGCCGCATAACCATGTATTTAGGCATTCCTTATGAACTGTAACCACTGAACAAACTACTGGGAAAACATAACCACATGCTGTATTTCTCAACTGTTATTTGAAGATTTTTTTTTTTCCTAATCTGAAATTAATATATAAACAGCACAGATATAAAATAAAATGAGATGTAGATATAGAGAATATTTAAAACTACAGGTGAAAAGAAAAACGACTGAAACTTGACTGAATAGTTTTTCTTAAGAGCATGTAAAATTCCTAAGTATACCTTAAAACAAGTAAACATTTTAAATAGATTTTTCTCAGGAAATCTAGCCACCTGTTTTTGTATATTTACTGGAAAGGGAAAAAAGGTAGACTTCTGTTGTGCAAAAATAAATTGTGCAGTTTGTGGTAACTTTATTAAAGATGAGTAACTTTTAACGCTAGCAGTGAGACATGAATGTCTAACACAAGAGTCTCTTTCTTATGGAAGCTTTGAATAAGGACATGCCTGTTTTAAACTGTAGATTTACAGGGAGAGAAGGAGCAAAATTTTTAAAGTATTAACTGTACAGTCTGGTCAATGAAAACACTAAAATTAGATTAAAATTTTAATAAGCCACGTCCTGTCCTACACAAGCTTCTTAGTCCCTGGCACTTGCAAACCTAGTGAATTAGGCTATGCACCTCCCTGTATTTCAGTGAGGCTGCTCTCACTCTAACAGGTGTAATAATACACTTAACGGTGCCAGGAGAAGAACAGATATATCCCTTAAAGTCTGCTCTGAGGGCCTGTTTCAAGGGCCTGATTAATAATCGATACACTTAAGCACATGCTGCATTTCATGCTACTTAAACACAAGTATACGGAGTAGTTTAGTTTAAATCCAAATGTTTCTCTCTGATAGTAATCTCTATCTGATGACTAGTTTTCTTTCTAATTTCATGAGAACTGCTTTTTTCTTGCTTAATTGCATGATTTAGGGTCAATGAGATTGAAAAATGATAAAGGATTCCTTCATAATTTACTGATGTTATCAGACTCCAGACATAAAAGTCAAATACTCAGAAAAATCAGGTCCTCCAGTTCAGTTCTGCAGTGTTGTCACTGACCTCCCCACCTAGGGAGGGAGATGTCTCTGGTTTAGAGCTCAGGTACGACGGAAATATGACATTCCTACCTTTCATCTATGTGGTAAATGACAATTTAAAAAAATTAGCCATAATAGTCTAAAGGCTAAGTTATTAATTTCCTGCTTTTGACTGTTCTGGCAAAATGATTTCTGTTTACACAAAAGAGGTTGATTTTGTTGTGAAACATTTTTTCTTTGCCATTCTTATTCCAATCCTGCAAAACTCTTCATCCTTCTCTTTTTATGGCAATATAAACATTGAAAGTAATGATACTGTCTCCAATGCTGGCTTCCCTTATACATGAACCTTAATCTATCTACTTTCAGCATCTTAGGAAAATAATTGAAATTATCAGGATAGTTGGGGTTTTTTTCCAGCTCATTCAGTACGTGACTATGAACCAAATACACTCTTTTATGAAACGGGTGTTGTAGGACCCTGGCACTGTCCTGGAGATGGGAATACGGTCAAGAATGCCAGTTTTTTCACCAAGCTGTCTCATAACGGCAGGAGAAAGGGCTGGGGGGTTCTGGGCTTTTTTTTTGTTTTACTTTTGCAGAAGTCTGAAACTATGCCGTTAAGGCACGTCTGAGTTACATGACCAACAGACAGTCTTGTCTGGTGCCTCAAATGAATGTCTTGTCCTTTAGTAGATGGATCAGAAGTTTCAGTCTCGCACGTCTCATATGCACAGCACTCAGTGCGAGCTCTTCTGAGATCCTTGTCCCTGAACCAGTTTTTCTTCAAAGTCATAAACATCTGGAAATTGTGCACTATTCTTGCTGTAGAAATCAAACACTCGAGTCCTTACGTGATCTCCCAGGGAACATTCCCATTGCTTTCTTCTGTTGTGTAGGTGCCACAGGATTTGGCTTTCTATTTGACAGCTTCTTTTCTTAGGTGACTGGGCATCAGTCAGACAAGGATAAATTAGGTCTTTTTGTGCCAGCTGCATTATTTAACTGACTAAATAACAAAATGTTCAGGAGACAGTAGGAGGTTTTACACTGAGAGGAAGTTGTTACAAGAGAAACGGTAAAGTCTCATTTGTCCTTACCAGGCACAAAGTGCCCGGTGCCATCCAGGCTTTGCCTGTCCCAGAACGCTGTGGGCCATCACGAAACCCAAACTCTTAAACACGCTTCTGGTTGTGGGTGAGACACATGCCTAACATCATCTTTTGCCGGGCAAACATCCAGCAACAGGGTAGGTACACAGAAGAAGCCCTTGCAGCTTCTGACAGTATCAGGGTTTGGGACTTCCTAAGTTGTTTGGTAATGAATTAAATTAATTTTCCCAAGTTGACTCTGTTTTGGCTGTGTTTTGCCCGTGACGGTAACTGATGAGTGATCTCTCCCTGTCCTTATCTCTATCCACGTGCCTTTCATTGTATTTTCTCTCCCCTGTGCAGCTGAGGAGGGGAGGGACAGAGTGGCTTTGGGGGGCACCTGGAATGATAGAGCAGCTTTGGGGGGGCACCTGGCATCCAGCCACAACATTCAATACCGTCACGTAACTAAGAAATTAAGAGTTTTTCTGAAAGAGACAGATCTTGCTTCATATGAATGCTGTATGAGTTGAGCTTGGCCTGATGTTTAAGAATGGAAATTTCCACAGCAGCGTCTTAAAACCAGGTTTGCATAGAAGACTCCCGTGTGTGGCCACAGCTCGACTTTAAAAGGAAGAGCTTTAAAGGATTATTGGAAAGTTTCTTCTATCTCATCCTGATTTTCCCATTTTGTCTGTTACTACCATCAGGTCATCTCAGGATAAGGAACTGAATTTAGGATATTTGTTTTAAATTTGTCAAGAAAAATCCATGGTATACATTACATCCTTGATTTATCTTTAGAGCTAGGGAATACAGTGCCCCATATCATAGTGATCCTACTGGCCTTATGGTTAAAATCTTCTTCTCATCAAAGCAGAGCAGCCCATATTCCCTAATAACATTTTATTTGATGCTCTTCATTCAGAGAGATTCAGATATTGTCACGAACCACAACAATATCTCAGGAAACAATGAGCAGGTGCTGGGTTTTTTATGGAAAATACAGTCTGAACAAAACATCATGAAAACAGAAGCATGAACTGCACATTGGAGAAACAAATCTTCCATTTTTCATGTCAAACACAACAATTTCTCATTGAAAAAATGAAAGTTTTCTATCTAGTTGTTTTTATTTGCCTGTAATGTTGCCTTCAGGAAAAAACCAATTCTGACCAGGTCTATTTTTCTGCATGCTGAAATATAAAATTTCCTTGGCAGCTTTGCACCTGCAGGATGTGGCCCCTTCCATGGAGCGGGAGTTGCTGGAGGAGCTGGCCCATTACAGCATCTCATAAATACGAGAGACCAGCAGCAGGTGAGCAAACGTGCTATGTTTCAGATCTCAGTTTATCTTTGTATCCTAAAAGCCTGAACCCGTTTTATATAAATGTCTTAATTGTAAGGCTGTAAATAAGAGGCACCAGATTCTGAAATGGAAGTTATGAAAAAATACATTTTTTAACAGGTTGTCCCACATCGTTAAACTTTCTGAAGGACTGTCTGTATTTCTTAATTTTATTTTATTTTTTTGCACAACCTCTTACAAAACATTTAAGTCTTAAAACTCATTCAGAGGATATTTATAGTTATGATAAAGAATAACAAGTTTCACATGGGCGTATGAATATTTGGAAAAAAAGCAGCGAATGAGACTGACAATACACCGGTGAAGCATCAAATATGTATTTACTTTCATGAGTTCAGGATGCCAAGGTAGTTTACGAGCAGCTGACTGAAATAGAGCCGTAAGTGAATTCAAATAAGTGGTCATCCCAGATAAGTAAAAAAAAAAAAAAAATCACTACTACCCTCGCATTTAACCACTGGAGATGTTGCCTGTCATGTTAGACCTTGTATATCATCTGCGCAATATGGAACAAGGGGAACTTAATGCTCTTCATGGGGTCTAAAATGTACATTTAGTGGTATTAGTAAGCAATTGTGCTGCAGGAATCTTCATGGCTGTCTGTCTTGTTCTGGTCTGGGAATTGTCAATCTCTCTACAGCACGTGAGAATAACATGTTGGGATGCCACAAGTATGTGGGTAACATTTATGTAACCTTCAGCCTTAGTGGGAAAATAAAAGCCTTTGTTACTTGGATTTGACTCTGTACCAGATGGTATGAATAAATGTTTGCAATGCCAGTGTTGTTCAGCTTGGCTGATCGATTCTGTCATACTCCCAAGGAGGTAGAGAGGGCTTAAATAACTGATTCAGGATGTAGAAAATATTTTCCTTTTCCTGTTGCAGTAGTATTATGTAGAAGTGATGCTAGTCTGACTGCCAGCTTCTCACTCGGTGGGATGCATGAATTATGTAAATATTGATCAGATTTTTAGCAAAGTTCACACAGCTCATTACTAATCCTTTCACGTATTTTAATTAATTCCCAAAGATGTTTAAAGCACAATGAGCACAATGGTCACTCTTTTTTTTTTTTTTTTTTTTTTTTTTTTTTTTTTTTTTTTTTTTTTTTTTTTTTTTTTTTTAAGTATTACTGTTGCCTGGACTAACCAGAGTTGATGCAAAACCTGTGTTCAGTTCTTGATCGAATTGTCTCTAATTTCCAGCCTGGCCAACAAATGCATTCTTGTGGCAGAACAATTTGGCAGACCCTTCTTTGGCCAGTACAAGCCTGGTGACAGCAATCACATTATTTCTTATCTGTGGAATATAGTGCCTAGTGCACTGGCCTGAAGCTGACTCAGGGCTTCTCGGTGCACGCTATGAATAAAAACAACAAAGCGATTCATTTTATGGAGTTGGCACAATATCTCTTCTTCTTCTTTGAATTTTCCCGCTTTCTTTTCAGGATCCAAGGTGGTAGATCTCACAAACACAGGCACCAGAGCTTTTTGTTTTGGTTTTTTTCTTTTCAGAAGAAAACAATCCCCTATGCCCTGCATCCCTAAAAGGCTTCAGCCCTTGAACTTTGATCATGTGCCAAGCTTTATGTGGCTCCTGATAAAGCTGGGCCACAGAGCCCAAACTGCTTTTTTTGGTGCAAAGTTTCAACTGAAAAACTCACTGGTTTTTCATAATTACCAAAAGCATGTGCTACATACAAAAATTTGCTGAAACACCTATTGTGGTATCAAGTGGGAAAAGTAAGTTTCTGCATTTTTTTTTATTTTTTAAAAAACATTTTTTATTTTGGCAATGTCACATAAACACCTTTATGTTGGTTTTCTTCTTCAAACTCCTGGTCTATTTTAACCCAGCTCCTCCATTTATGCTGCACTGTGCCATTTAGAAAGCTGTGAAACCCCCAAGGGTTTTTCAGGCCTTTTATGTCTTTACCACAGTACATATCAGACCTGCTCCTGCACAGAATTCCTCACTGCTCTTATCAGACCACAGCAAAGTCTCAACATAATCCTTGTCCATGTCTTAAAGTGGGGGAGATACCTAAGTATTTAAATATTGGTGTCTACAAAACTATTATTACAAGAAAAAGAAAAACCTCTGGGACAAATTCACATATGAATAATTTCATTGATACCAATAGACCAAAGCTGTATTTACAATATTGTAACTTAGAAAGAAATTCCTCTATCTCTAGCCTACCTGAATTTATAACAGATGCATAAGTACTCTTTGGGACATATACATTACGAGCACAGAACTGTCATCACGACACTCCGGACTACATTTTAACCTGTACATGTGGTGTACACCTGTGCTTTTTCTGACAACGCACTTGATTTGCGGTGTGGGAAACTCCCAGGTTCAAAGCTAATCTAGTGTCTTTGCTTTCTCTTATGAGATCTTTTTAAGCTTTCCTCTATAATTCTTACACAGCTTCTGGGGTAGCTGCATCTTTAGTTCCACCTCCTTTAAGAATATGGAACATATTTTCACTAATACAGAGTTAACTACTAAGAAAAGAAGGACCTGTTGCAGAGCACAAAGGATTATGATATGTCACAGCAATGCTGTTGTTCAAATGCCCCACTCTATATATTTTCTCTCAAAGTCAATAATGTCCAAGAAGAAATCGATTTCATCAAATTAAAAAAAAAAAAAAGACAGAAAGTCAAACCCCACAGCTAAAGGTAGAGCTTCTTCACTGTTTCACTTCAAAACCCATAATCACTGTCTCTGCTCTATTCACCCCGCAAACAACCTTTGCACTTTGATGTGAAGAGCACTGTGGAGACATTAGAGAACTTTCTTTCCATGTTAGTCATTCCAAAAAAAGATCACCAGCGTCTTCTCTTTCTCATTTTCCCAGGCCAGACTGCTTATGGACAATCCACCTTCCTTTCCCTGGACTTCTCTCACCCCTGGTTGCTATACTCAAGACAGCTGCCGCATCCTGAACTCAACAATAACAGAAGTTGGCTAGCTGGACTTTTACAGGCAAAATGGCTCTATCCTATATATGGCATATACTAGCCTCTTTGTAATTTAATGCTGGCATCTTTGACAAGGTAGCTGCATACTGTCTCACAGCATGTTGTATATTTTAAATGCTGTTGTACAACTGCTAGCCAGACCGCACAGTATAAAGTAACGGCTGAACAAAAAAGAGATTCAGTACTAACAGGCAAACCACAAAAGTTTTGGCTGAGCATCCAAAACTGCTAATGCTTATCGGGACCTCCTGAGAGCCCCACTCCTTCCTGCAGCACAGAAACCTCCACCGCCAAGTGTCCTGATCCTCATTAACTTCACATCACTGTCATTTGCTAGTCTTTTGCAGCAGCAGCCTCCGCAAGCTGCTTGGCACTTCCCAGACACAGTTAAGAGACACGCTTTGCTATTGTTTTCTCCTAGGGTTTTTTTTTATTATTATTTTTGGGAATGGCAGGAGACATGCGTGGTGCTGGAGAAATTATAGAATTAGTGCAAACCCTGCTCTGTTTCTGTGCAGCAACACGGTGCCCTCTGACGAGAGCTGGAATCTGGCCTCCCCAGCCCTTTAGGGGTCCTTTATTATTTGTCACACCATCAGACCTCCAATCCTGCCAGCTTAGTCTGAAGCATGGAACAGCTCCATTAAGTTCGAAAAGATGCAGTTTAAAAGTTACGCCCGAGAGCTCATGTCTTAGCAGGGACAAGGACTCTCATACACACCACGTGAGAGTGCGTCGAAGTGTAGTGAAGGAACATTTAGATATAGCTCCTTACGTGAGCTTACACCAAGCATTTACCTGCCAGACTGCAACTTCTCAAGCTTTTCCTTCCCCTCCCCATTCCTGCTTGGTCTGCATCTGCGGGAGCTGGACCACAGCTGCCATCCGCAGCACAGCTGTCATATGCAGAGGTAAGACTCCATATATATTTCTTGACAGAAATACCATCGCTGCTCCTTTCCTTTGCCAGTAAGCACTGCTGCAAGATCATCTGGGGTTTTATGCAGTTTCTTAGAAATGGCCTAGGACCACAGATGAGCTTCAGGATGCACCATGCAATCATGACTTTACCTGAAAACTGCAATTACTCTTCCAAAGGACAGAAATTAGAAGACAACACAGATCTATCATAGGATCAACATTTTCTTCACTAATTCTCTTTTTCTTTCTTTTCTCTTCCTCCTTATCTAGCTGTTCTTCTCCTGCTGTTATTTTGCCCATTTGGCTTCCTGTGACAGACTGACCCGCTTCCTGTCCCTCCGTCTCCTCGCTGTGCTTCTCCCATGGCTTGCAATGCTTTACTCCTACATTACAATTCATGAGTTAGATCTGCAATCATAAGACCCAGTGTCTGAATGGCCAGTCAAGTACCATGGCAGATATGTGACCTATCACCAGCAAAAAAGATTAGCAAAACTGATTTTCCTACAGATCATTAAGAATCACAGTTTTACAGGAAAGCAACTACTCCAAGTCTTAACAAATCTGTGACCTGCCACTGCCCTGGGGAATATCTGTTAGGTGTCACCAACACTCAGATAAAAGCGCTTGCTAACATGATTTCACTCACTCAGAGTGTAACAATATGATGTTATCCCTTGGCTCTGATCTGCAGTGCCAAAAAAGGTGAGTATGTATTGGGGGGGGTGGGGTTGTTTGTTGGTTTTTAACAATAGCAAACATGGCTTCTGGCTTCTTTGTGGGTGGTATATTAAATTTGAATTTTTTCCCCCCTAAAGAGGTTCAGCTATGAATTTATTTTCTCCCCGCCCTGCTTGAACCATAAGATTGTGCTAATACTAGTTACGCCTTGGGGTTGCTACAAATCAGATATGCTGATTTTAGGATTTTCTTCTTGTTTTGTGCCAAGAATTAGAAAAAAATTAATTAGCATATAATCTAGCACCAGAAAAATCCTGATTCTCAGGATTTTCATAACATGCAATGTCTTCCTAGAGACATAGTCTTACTGTAGATGATAATAAAATGGTACATGTTCAGTAGTTGTAGTGGTATTCCTTAGCACAGGCTAGCAGTGTAGATTATCTATAAAACAGCAAATTGTCAGAGGTATCATTAGAAAATTCTCATGATCCCCCAGATATGTCTCCATGGGAAACAAAGTGGCACAAGTACCCGTGAAATGGCTCTAATTAACAAAGTAGTGCTTGTTGGCAATTGAAAAACTAAATAATCCTTTATTTTAGGAAAGAAGTTGAATCCAAATAATAAATCTCTGAGGAAAAAACCCCCACCATCAAGTACATCCTTCATTGCTGTTTCATTTCTCGCTTTGATAGAGACAAGTTTTTCTTTCCCCAGCTGGCAAAGAAGAAAATAATGCACAACTCACAAAGCACATCTGTCTTTTTTAACTACATGTTAGAATTACCAAATCATCTAACATGCTGCATTATTAACACGAAATTGAACTTATGGGTATTTCTGAGCCGGTGTGTTAAGAAAGAAGAAAGAAACCCCCCCGTACCTGAAAACATGCTCTCAGAGGCTGGCTGTTGCTCGTGTGAAGCTGTGATCTTGCACTAACTGCTATCAGCGGACACCATAGTTAGGCCTGGGATTACACACTGACTGCTTACATATTTCATAATTATATATTATTGCACAGATACTTCATATCAGGTCCACCACTCCCATTTCCCTCAACTGTGCCACTCTGCTGTATAACCGTACGGTGGAGGGGAACAAGGCCTTTACTCTGTGTTTCACCGAAATTCTGTTTTACTTAGGCTAAAAATATGTGTTCAAAATGGCTAGCAAAGTTTCACGAGCAAGAAACTAGACACCGTGCTTTCTAACTCATCTTTCAGAACCATCAGAAATAGTGACTTCCCACTAAGAAGTCCCCTCCAAGCACTTTGGCTCACTGGCTGGGCAGTGTGAGAGGAGTTTATATACACACTGGATTATATACAATCTTTGTCTGGCTAAGTCTTTTGCTTTTAAATTTGTTAATCCTGGTATCTTTGCGTTCTGACTCACAAGCCAGATAGTTATCTTAGGACATCTGTAGCGATTCCTGCTCTTTGGTGCCTGGACCACCCGCCTCTCGGCGATCTCCCCCCATCCCTACCTTCCTCCCCTCGCAGGGTGACTCATCGGCTCCTGGACCAGCTGTCACAGCCTCGCATCTTTACGTGAGGAGGGAACGGCAAAACCCCACACCGCCTCCAGCACAGAGCTCGTCTGCAATATGGGCGATGCAGACTTGTGCTTTCTGACACTTTAAAGGAAATTAAACGCAGTTATCTGAATTCTGGGCAAATGGTAAAAGGCCAGCTCTCATCTCCTCACCTCCCTTCCCAGGGGTTTCAGCAGCAGCATTTTGCTGCGCTCTGTGCGAGGCCCTTTGCTATGAGATCAGGCCACGCGCCCACGTCGTCTTGGAGGCTGTTGTGAACACAAATGCACAAAGGGCATCGGCTGTCAGGTCCTGCGAGGTCTGGCCATGTTCAGAAGCAGATATTTAGGTGTTTAGAGGTTTTTACAGCTAGAAATGTGCTCATGTAGGAACTCAATCAAACTGAGGTACAAGCTGCAGGGGAATTTTTCAGGACCTACAATTTAAAGTGCCCAAGTCCCTTTAGAGAGCTTTCCACACCAATTAGTGACACTTTTAATGTTGATGAGTAAGGAAGCAACAAGCATGAAAAAACAAAGTTTGCTGAAACATGCATGTCTGGCACAGAATTCAAAAGACTCTGGTAAACTATACAAGCAGCAGAATTTCCCTTCAACAGATGCAGCTTTTGGGTGCTCTTTTTGTGATGTGGAAGTCAGTAAATGTAAGTTTGTATCTTGTAGCTGATAATGGACAACCCACTGTGAAGAGATGGGCAAATATCACAAATTTGTATGAAATGTTAGAAACTGTCTCTGAGGCCAATCACACAGGCTGTATCAAGCTATTCGGTTTTCTCTGGAAAAAAAAACAAAAAACAACAAACCACATTTTAGGGAACACTGACCTCTCTGAAAACCTCCTCTAAAAGCTGCCAGTGTTGATTTTGATCCTATGGAACAATAGCAAGTTTTATGTTGTTTACACAAATCTTCCCATTATTTTTGTTTGGTAATGGAATGTGTATTAATACCAAGTCTTCCATGCTCTCACTTGGAACAAATCATCCCTAGCACTGACATTCAACCTGGGAAAATCTATTACTACCTTGCCTAGTACCCAGAGCTTTCCTATTCTTGACTTTTTGACTGCAAACTTTGTTTCAGCTTTTCATGTCATGGCTCTCTGTCACCTGTCGAAGCAATATTATTTAACAGGGAGTTTTTATCCTCAGTTCTTCATAGAATTTTGCCATCTGGCCATCATGGCCTGTTTTTCTGCATGTCATCTGTTTTTGATTTAACTATTCTAGTTTGTGGTTTAGAAACTCTCGTCTGTGACCTCTGTATCTTGAATATCCTCTGTCAGTCACCTTCATCATCACTGTCTTCTAATTCCTCTCATTTCTTCTGATCTCCTCTTCTTATACCTGACTAAATAGATTTGTTTATTTTGGCTCTAGTTTAGCCTCTGATCTTGTGCTCATTTAATCCTTAATCCTCTTAACACCTCAGTTGAGATATATATTTCTTCTGGGGCTGTCTGTTCTTTCTAAATGACTTCTTAACTACAGTAGTGTCTCAAGCAGCCACTTAATATTTAGATTTTTCCTCCTTCTTCAACGCTAATAGCACAAATAATAATTTGTTATTGATGATAGTAATGCAGTGCTCAAGCAGTAGGTGGAAGGCAGCGCTCAGCTCAACCAGGGCTCCTGTAATATTTCCATTGCTCACCGAAACGCAGCTAGAAAAATGAGCTTAGGCTCTGAGACAGAAATTTCACCAACATAAATTTTGCAGCTGACAAAAGGAGATACAAGGCTGTCTTTGGTTTCACCTTTTGTCCCTCAGTAACACCATGTTCAGGTTTCCCTCTATTGCTTGTGAAGAGGCAACAGTGCAGTAGACACAACGATATTTTTTCAGTATAGAACACTGCAGACCACTGGCCAACTTTGACAGATTTTCCTATTCCAAAAGGGATGAGTGATCCCTAATATTCCTTCATTACCCCTGTGTGCAGTATTAAATTCATAAAAATTGTATGTACACCTGCTGGACTGCAAGAAAGACTGAATTCACTTCTGCATTGATTCACTGATTTATACTACTTCTTCCACAAAACTAAGGATCAGGACAAAACTTGGATCATCGATATAGTGACTGGTGCTACAGAAACCTCCTTACGAGCTTTGGTGACAACAGCGTCTCATCTATGGGAGATCCTGGTTAAGGAGGAAAGGCACACTTTAAAAATCTGCTTTCCTTTATACATATGCTGGAAAAATTATTCTGTACCAAGAGAGGAAAATACAATTGAAATGGTGTTTAATGCAGATAGTTCTTGAATATTCAAGAACATAAACTGACAGTAAATTGCTTTGTTAGAGAAATAGTATTTTTTAGCATTCCTTTCCTTTTTTGGTCTTTTTGTTGTTGTTGTTATTGTTTTCTAAAGGCTTCATATAAGTATTTTGTACATGGCAGAACATGTAAAGAATAACAAAGAATGAGCTTGAAAAGTAGAAATTCTCTGTAATATGTGAAAGTTCTTTTGTTGTTCTGGCAATTTTAATCAAAATAGTTGATCAAAAGAATAACTCTACAAGGCTGCTAAAGGCACATATGAAGTAGCCACAGTGTCACTTCCTAATTTCTGTCTTCATGATGAACATCAAAGCTTACTTAGTTTACAAACACTTGCCACGCTTAGACACATGTTATTAGTGATTAAGAAGAGTTTGTGTTTCTTTGTTTTGCCTTGAATTAAAGTTGACTCCTGGAACGTGGCACCACTGCTTTTGCAAAGGTAGTGGTAAAAATGCATGCTCATACGCAGATCAGTGAATGTAAGCAAACATGCCTTATCATACCTGGGCACCATGAGGACAGTATTTGCTGTGAACTTGAATTACACAGACCCAAACCTTGGCTACAACTTGGCAGAGGGAGAATATATAGAAATGTGTGGATAATTTTATCATTCCATCATCTGTGGCTTTGGTAATGGTGATGTAAAATCAATGATAAATCACATCTCTGTGAAATTGTCACTGGGCTGTCTCTTGACTGTTGCGGTTTTGGAGTCAGGCAACCTAAATCCATTGCTTCCCCACAGACCTAACATCTTTAGAAAGAAAAGGACAAAACTTCTCCTGAAAGGCTCCCTTTTCATACTTCGGTTGGCACTTGAGTTCTTTGTGAGAAAACGTTACTGAAACAGGTGTGTACAGCTTGATACTGCTTAGCTCTATCGTATAATATGAAATATATATGAGAAATATAAATCCTGCTGGTCTCTTCTAGACCTGGTAGCTTTACAGCAAGCTGCTGGCAAATTTCAAGTCTTCTACTTTGACTTAGGCTTTCCCCCTCCCCAGGTAAGAACAATGATGCACAGCTGCTTGTCTTTGGACCTATGGCTGGAAATAAATATAGAAATACATAACTCTGCCTTTAAGAAAGGAGAACCTCAACTTCGGTGTAGCTTTTCTAGAAGAGCTGCTGAAAAACTTATGATGTCTTTTTTTTCCCAACAATTGCTTCATAACTTTAAAAACTATTATCTCTGTTCTTATCTCCTTATTAGGTAATTTTAATCACTTTGCTGACATGGCAAATTCACCCTATTACTGAGAACAGTAATTCACAGTTCAAATGAACCATGCTTTGGAACATAAAAGCAAATATTTTCTACAAAAAGATAATTTCTTATCCAAATAAATATAATTAGAAGCAATCTGGTGAAATAGCACTCACAGTCCCAATTAGTGCATAAGAGACTAAGAGAAAATACAAAACTAAACAGCATCTAGAATGTTTTTTGAGTGTTTTTGTCTGATTTATTCTACTCCACCAAATTTTAGAAGTAAGCAAAGCAATCATACTCTAGATTTTTAGCCAGAAGCTTGAAGCAATCTTGCCATCCAAACTATGGACCAAGTCTGGGATGTAATGACTTCTCTTCCTCCAAAAATATAGTAAACAACTTTGCAGTGTACATGACTAAGTTTATCATTGGCCATGCTAACTGGTATATACTTTACCATAGCCAGCTCAAAGAAAAAGCATTACAAAAGTGAAAGATGCAGAAATAGCCCTCATTTGTATATGTTATATACACAATTAAATGTACCAGCTTGTAGCAAGAACAGATCCAACCTTCCAGGGAGCACTGAGCTTTTGTGAACTGTTCAAGCACTCATTAGCTGTTGACATTCTTTAGAAATGAATAATTTATTTGAATTTGGGAGAGTAGCACATGATCTAATAAAATAAACAAGTCATTGTCATCTGCAGGTAGTGTGCCAGATATATGACTTAAGCCTTGGTGGAAGGAATTGTACTATTTGCATACAATGCTCATTGAATGTTAATATTCGGAAAGCTCTGCTGACATGTCTCGGCCTCTGCAGGGAGATATGAATCTTCACCTGCTGTCTGCTCCCACCTGCTGTTGAGGTCTCTTGTAAACTTAAGGACAGCCCTTGGCTCCTCTAAAAAAAATTAATCATTCTATATATAACTACTCTGCACCAGTCATTTAAAGCATAACTTGCAATCCTCAACTTCTTTATCAGTACTTATATGAGTATGCTAGACTGTGTCTTTTGTGAAAATAAATAGGAGGGAGTGATTTGTGATCGGTGCCTTCTGCTTTACTCAGACTGAGGACAGGGTTGTATACAACATCCTATTCCCAGGCAGCCCTCCTGGCTGAGTGGACGTACCGAAGGACTCCAACTGGCACGTTCAGCACTTTGCGGCGAAAGGGCGTCCCACCCCAGAGGCAGCCACTCCTATATTTCAATCCTTATCTCCAGAGACAGTTGACTAGTCGTATGGAACCGAGTATGACTTGGCATAGATATCTTTAATACCATCATAGAAAAACTGCATCAGCTTCCCTCAAGCACATTACGTTTACTCAAATGCTCACTATTTAACACACTGAAGGGTTTTGTTTTGCCCAAAGGACATTAATAGAGAACTAACTAGAAGGCACATTTTAAAAGTTGATGGATTTGTAATAAAAGTGCATGTTTTGCTAACTGTTACACCATGGGAACTGATAAAATGTACAATATCAATTAAACCGACTTGCAAGTTGTCATACCAAAAGAAAAAAAAAAAAAAGAAAAAAAAAGAGCTTTTAAATGTTCAAAGCATCAGCTTACAGAGCAGGAACCAATTAAACATGCACTAATGAGGCATGATCTTATGAAACAAGACTTAATGAAACTTCAAAGTGCTACCTTTTGAAGTACAAAGCTGGCAAAAACAACTCCAGAAAATTGCCTAACTACTCGGAGTCAGGTGCCAGTCCAGGCTCCAAGACTGGCATAAAAATCAGTTGCACCCCCTCCCATAGCCACAAGGAAGCAAACAATCAATCTGGACTAACGTCTGATGGTGGCGTTTAAGGACTTGCTCCCCAGTATACATATATTTATATAATATGGACAACCTCCAGCAGGAAGTGAGCAATACCATCACCTCGCCAAGAGGAAACAGCTGGGGGCTAAACTACACAAAGCTGTTAAGTCCTGTGTCTGCAGGAGACTGTTATGAAGTTAACAGAGAGAAGACAAATTCCTGATCTTGGCAGCTGGAGCCTTACAGCTTTGCTATCTGGAACTTCGTAAGCCAGTGTTGAGGAGTTTCTCTAGCTAATGTACCAAGGGAGTGACAAAACCAAGGGTTGGAGTGTCCAACTCTTGTTCCTTCCCTCCCCGCCTAATGAAGAGTTAGTTAATACAAAGCAGGACAGCTACAAAATAAAAATCAGGGACACATCCAGAAATAACAAATAGTCTGGTAGCTAAGGACACTTGCCAGACATGCAGAAGACTGCCTTGTAGGTCCTGGCTCTGAACCAAGGCCAAGCAAGGACTCAGTTTTGGTATCCAGCACCCATACCAGCAGGTTACAGAGGTCATAGGAGCACTTGTTTTCTCCATCAGCAAAATACTTTACTAGGTTAAACACTGAGAAAAATTACTTTTTTGGGAATTTTTCAGAGGTTATCAGTGTAAGAAAGATGTGTCCTTTCAAAAAATCTGGGGATGAGGCTACCCAGGACAGAGAATGAATTTTAAGATACTTTTCCAGCCAGTAACAATTGATAAACTGTCATTTGCAACTGTCTAGACCTTAACGTACTTAATCCAAAAGATGCTGTTGCTGAATCTTTGCTTTGAATACAAATCATGCTTCACAGGAATCAGTCCCTGACGGGTCTGCAGGACCATGGGAAGAATGGATGTAATAGAATGAAAAAATGGCTTATGCGCTGGTAAGGAAAATACAACTGGGAAATGATGCAGTGTCTAACATTATCTTCCAAATACTTCAAAGTCACTTACATGAAACATAACGCCGTATTATTAAATATGTTCCCTTCACCCAGAGTTCAGATCATTATTGACTTTAATCGGAAAGACTCTAAGCCCTTGTGTCAGGCAAAGCCTTTACAGGAACTGTGTCAGGCAAAGCCTTTATAGGAACTATGAATTCTAGCCGCTCTCACAAATATTTCTATAAACATGAATACAGTTTGCATACTACCAGTATTTAACATGTGCCTTGAGGAAGAACCTCAAAGTCTAACATATTAAGTGCACTTTCTTCCTCCAGGTACTATAGGAGAGCAATAGACGATGTTCCTAGCCTCTGATCTGAAGCTTATTATTTGAATAGATCTTAGGTTTCTGTGTGTGAAGTGTGAAAGGCATTGGGACTTCAGTCTGGGTTTGCTTCACACAACACTAGAAAATGGTGCTGCTCAGCAATACAGGTCAAACTTCCCAGAGAAAATCTGCATGCTGGATTTTAGATAGAAATAGATAATTCTCACCATTTCATAACTTGTTCATGCATCCCAAATTTGGATTTAGAATATTCCGTTGTTGACCTACTCTACTGTACCTTGTCATTCACTTTACCTTTTGCTGTGTGAACTGCTGCCCCCCACACACCCCTTTTTCTCTAGGTCCACTGTGTAAAATAAAGATTTTGAACCACACCTGAAATGTCTGGAACTTCAGCCTCGCTGAAATCACTGTGCCTTTACTTTCTTCAACAGCTCTGGTTTTGATCTGATTTATAAGTATTTGTCCTTCCTATTTTTACTACACTTTCAAGGAGGAAAATGAAAACTGTCATACAAATTATTGTTCTCATACATATACTGGAAAACAAGATAAGGATGCTGGATGTAGATTTAAAGCCCCTTTCTTTTATTTAAAAATAGTACGATTATTTGCATTAGAACATCTATTAAAGTTTGCTCAACTTTTTCATAGATAGGCTTTTGCCCTTTTTTTTTCTCCAATGGAAAAATATTTTCCAAGGACATTTAGATATGTTTTAAACAGACAGTCACGCAATATGCAGAATCATATCCTCAGCTGGTGTAAACTGATGACAATCCGTTTCCTTCAAAGCTAGCTTTGTGCAACCACCCAGTTTTTCGCCAGTTGTGGCTCAAGAACTATCATCTGGAAAACAACCACTTTGGAAATGTTTACATGCTTGGCTGGTCTTATTCTATCCTCTTTTGTTTATATCTTAAATATTTTGGACCATATATGTGATTAATTCAGTGGAAATTTTACCCTGGCTACTCACGAGTTGCTTTACAGTGGTTTGATTTAACTTCAGGGAGTGGAGAGATTGTGTTTACTGATGGAGGAGAAAGAAACAGCAGTCATAAACTCCACACTTTGACACTGCCGATGCGCAGGAATGCTGCATACCGCCCTGTCAGCATTGCACCATGCTTTCATACTTCGCCTCTCACAGTTTAGCAGTGAGATTCAAGATTCCTACAATTCCCAAAGTGCCCAAATATTCTAGACTGAGTCCAAAATCAAGTTATCACAGTAAACTTCAATGAATTGGTGTAGCTTTTCAAACTATATTTATAGGTCAAAAGGAGGATTTGTTTTGGTTTTCCCTCTTTGAAGCTTCAGAACATACACTTTTTAACAAGATATTATCTTTTAATTAGAAAAAAAGAAAAGGCTTTCTGGCCCTAAAATCTATGGTGTGCAAAATAAACATACGAGCTTTCTTCTTTCATGTTTCCCAGACCAGATATCTTTACACTCCTGGGAAGCTCCTACCTCCTGTTCCTATCAAAGGAAGACAGTAAGGAGGGGGATAGGGGAAGCCGGAGCTTTCAAAATTGGTTTATTGGGGGATCAGTTGTAGACTCCGTGATGCTGCTTTTGTTTTACACAGATACCAGAACTCGCAGCTTCCTTCCTTCCTTCCACAGAAACGAAACCTCCCTTGTCCTCCCTGCCACTTCTGGGGCTATCAGAGCTTTCAGCTACACAGAAGCCGTAATGAGAACAGAGATCCAGTCTCCAGTGGAGCCCAGCTAAGTAGGGAAATAACTTTCTTAAAAAGCTAATTGAAGCACAAGCCATTCTCCCAGGTCAGGTCAAAAAGACACCCTGCCACTGCCTACTCTTAAAAGACTGGGCAAAAGTAATTTCCTTTTGCATTTTAATGAACAGTTTTAATGTCACAATACTGACATTAAAATGATCTTGAGACAGATATACCTTGAAAATACTTCATTGTGTGAAACACAAGGTGAGAGAATATGCCACAGACAACTCAATGGGTAGGGACAAGATGAAGACGTGAATTCAACTCCCACAATGTTGTTGAATAACACCTAATGTGCTGTAATTGCTTATAAGCAATATGATGTGAAAGCATGTCAAGTATTTTTAGCTGCCTTTTAATGAGAAATAGCAGGTGGAAACAGGGAGAGGAGAGAAGTAGCAGTTCACCACAGACCACCAGAGCACCACAGACCACAGAGACCTTCTGTCAGGAGGCATTAACTCTGTAAAGCTGAATTAGCTTCCTGGTATTCACTATAGCTAGATTTACACACCCAGAAATTATGAAAGAGACCCCCAAAATCATGAGACTGGCATTAAAGTGAGATTTAAGAAAAATATGACTGTTTTATTTGCTTTCTGGGTGTTCAGCCTCTAGGGTTAATATTTCCAAGCTTCTGTTTGTAATCACAAGGACTAGAAACCCACTATTTAAAAAATGGAAACTGAGATTTGTACATGCTTCAAGAGCTGAGGTGTGAAGAAAAACCCTAAGCCTTGTAAGAGATGTGGTAAAGTCGTCATAGTTGGCAGTGCTGTGGATATTATATAGTTTGGCCTTGTCCAGGAGAAAAATGTTCTCCCCAGCTGCTGACCTTACAAATTCTCCTGGTCTCTACTAGTGACACAGCTCTGTCTCCGGCAGTTCGTACACCTCTGCACAATTCTTCTGAGCTCCAAAACGTTTAGAGTTTATTCCAGTCAACTGAGCTCAACCCTGAATGGGCTGATCAGCCAAGGAGCCAACATCAATAGCTTCTCACAGTTTGGTTCACCCCAGGAATGCCAAATATACCATAGCAGATAGAAATCTGGGACATATAATATTTTTCTAAAAAGAGAGCTAATTTTCTCACCATCTAATTGAATTCTCTAGTAGTTTCACTGAGAAGTCTTGTGCAGGTTTCATCTCAACATTTAATGAATACTGATATTTTAAAGAAACTGTTTATTTGCATTAAAAATTTACTTCCCCACATTCCCCAAAGTATCAAAAGAAATTGAATGTTAGATTTATAATTAATGTGGTTTGGATTTTAGAAGAAATTTTTTACAGCAAAGAACATTTCCATAAATCATGTCCATGATTGAAAAAACATGGTCATAACTGAAGACAAAACTGCTTCATTTTGCATCTGGTTCACATATATAAATGTGTCAGGTTTACATAAAACACACTGATAAAGATGAGAAGAAGGGAAGAAAATTATAAAAATAGCCTAGGTTGTATCGGTGACACCTCTTTCATTATAATTCTCTCTGATACTATTGTGACCAAACTCATTACTTTTCTTGCCTGATCCAGTCACTCAAGCTATTAAAAAGTTAAAAGAAAAATAACTTTTATGGAATTAAGCTTCTATTTCAACCCTAGAAAAAAGCTGGCATGCACAATGCGTCATTACCTTATTTTGTCCTGACCACAGATAACAGCCCTAAATGAGTTCATCACAGAAGTGATTTCTTTCTGCTCACACCAAATGTGGTCATATTGATTTCAGGGCCAGACACCCGCCTGGGGTAAACCAGCCCTATTCTGCCAGTGTTGGCACGGCAAAGCCAGCTTGCACCCGGAGGGGCTTTGCCCAGTGCTCCCAAAACGCAGCAGAAGCGAAGTGAAGCAGTTTGCCAACAGAACCACTTATCGCATGCAATGTCCTACTTGTAGTATCACTCCACAGCATAACATATGTCTTCCGAATAAATAACTTTTCTGCCTAGTTGGCCAACAATCTGCTGTTAATAAAAAAGGAACACTAATATGTTTCTTCTAATATTTTTAATTAAAATATACGTCTTTAATGTATTTGACTTCTTTTTACCGCAGCAGTTTGGCATGAACCATCAGAGAGAACAAGAGTATACAGCAAAAATAAATTAAGTATTTAAGCTACCACCATCTTGATGGGAAAGCACATGTACTAAATTTTTCAGAGGTAAGTAATGTGCTACATAATTTTTTTTTTCCTAACAAACAAGTGTGCAGTTGGAGTGGCTAATGCAAAGCATATCTCCTTCTTCACACATAGAAGTCCCTTTAAAGTTGTTTTCAGGCTCTTTCCATTTATAGTGGAATCTCCTTCACTTTACTCAGGACTTAAGTGTTTAACTGTCCAGTGTGCTTAAAAAAGAATACGCAATTCTTATTTTCTATAGCTTATTTTAGCAAGAATACACTATTTAGGAAAAAAAACTCTGTGAGAAATTTCTGCCAATAAATTCCCCTGTCCTTCAATCGCAAGGTATATTTCTTTTTGTGGTATGTCCATTCATTTACAAATTAACAGGGGAAAAAAAAAAAAAAAAAAGAAAAACCCTTAAACATTCTTCGTGAAATGGTAGGTAAGAAGTAAAACCATCCCTCAGGTTTCAGGTGTTTCAGTGAGGCAAAGTCACAGGCAATGTGTAAGCCGGAGGGGATCTAAATGATACCGCCACAGTAGATGTGGGTTTTACTTGCTGATTTTTAGCGAGTAAAAATCTTAGACTCTTACTGAGTCTAACTTTGGGCTGCCTCTGCCTTCCCCACACACTAGCAATGCGGCAGGGCAGCTTTCACTTCCAGACGCCAGCCCAGCACCACTGCCCGTGTACCCGCGATGGCCGTGGGGCCTTTGCTCCCTTTCTGGAGGCGGCAGCCTGCCCTCGCTGGCCGGGGGCCACCTCCCGGCGGGCCAACACGGCCACGGGGTGGAGAGGCCCCGCGGTGGCCCAGCAGCCAGGGGCAGGGTTCGGCCCTTTGCACTCTGCTTTCCCATCCAGCCTCGGGAGGCTGCTAAAGCTGCCGTGTGGCAGGCCTCATTATTGTTTTCTGCTTCCTTTTTATTTTAGTTGGCGTTTATTTACTTGCTGAGGGCAAGGTAGCCTCCAAACTAAGGCAAACCGCATTTTTAGAGGCACAGAAAGAAAAAAGCGATACAATTTGTGCTGACAAAATGGAAACTCGATTTGCTTCCCCACAGACCCTGCAGCTGCACCGCTCCCTAGCCACAAGGCCCCGACATGGCTGCCCAGCTGGGGCCGGGCCTGCGCTGCAGCCCTCGCTCTTGGCTGCCTGGACACCCAGCATCACTGTGGCCCACCAAGCACAGACACGCAGGAATATCATGGCCATTTGTGAACAGCACCCC